>JAXIVJ010008204.1:0-55000 GCA_036785665.1 Chirona hameri
TGCACGTACAGACCTTCAGGGGAGGGGGCAATTGCCCCCCCCCCCCCCCCGTGTGTACGCCTATGGTCATGTACTCCATTTGAGACCAGTTAGGGCTACAATTTGGCTCGATGAGGATGCAAAACTATGCGTACTTAATGGCGAAATGGATACGGGACACTGCCACTTTCGGATGATATCGCAAAAACCGGCTTGAACAAGTCCTAAGGACCACTTATTATTTGTAATCGCCATCAAAGGCTTGCCCAAGCAGCGCAAATATCAAAAAAAAGTATTTCATCTGTTATCAGAATCAAAAATTGTTTACGATTTCTACTCACCACTACATATAGGTATGGATTATGGAAGCGTTTGTCCAGTTATCCCTTTAAGCAAAACAATATAACTATTTACAATTGTTGCACAACGCTTGCAATTAATTTATTTTGGTACGTGGTGGTGAGCGAACTCGTCAAGGTCATTGTCTGGAAGAAAACCGAACTGTGAACGATGATATGGGCGACTGGGCGCGAATTTCGAAACGGACTTCAGAGTGTTAACCAAATGCGATTGCTCGTTAACATATACAATTTTACATAAAGTGGCGGTGTCGCTTTAACGTTTATTATAATATGGAGCGATAACTATTTGACAACGTAGCACGGAACACATTTATGCGAAGTCAACACCATTCCACATTGGATGCCGGACACAGGACCCCCCCCCCCCCCAGGGGGAAAATGGGGTGGGCTCCCATACAATGCAAAGGTTGGGTGGGCCAGTACAGAACTGCTCCAAAAAGAACGTGACAAAATAACTATACAGACATCGAAAAGTCTTTAACTCTTTTAAACATATTTTAATTTCATCTAATAGAATTAGTGGGCTATTTGCATCAGAGGGCCCTGACCTCGGGTGGCCCCTTTAGCATTGGCGGATCCAGAACGGGCATGTTTTTTTTGGGGGGGGGGGATTCAAGTCTCACACAATTCTGAAAACTCATCGGATTTCGCTGGCTTATGCACCCATAGCCGATTTAAAATATAAAATATCAGTAAAAGTTGCTTATATTTTCTTCTATATCAGGAAAAGTGTCAATTTTGCGCTGATTTCAGGCGGTGGTGGTGGGGGGGGGG
This sequence comes from Chirona hameri, assembly GCA_036785665.1. Lineage (NCBI taxonomy): Eukaryota > Metazoa > Arthropoda > Thecostraca > Balanomorpha > Balanidae > Chirona > Chirona hameri. The sequence goes on from JAXIVJ010008204.1 coordinate 1,116, forward strand.
GGCATGGTCCCTTGCCCCCCTGACCCGCCCATGTTGTTTGAGGTCTCAGTTATGGATTTATGTTTTGTAAATAAATATTGAGCTATCGCAATGCCTCGCACTCGTCATTGATGCTCTGTGCCGGAGAAGACACAGTTGCACAATGTTTGTATTTAAGTCGCCATAATTGTCTGAAACGATTGTGGGATATATTTGGCAGCGTAAGGTTTTCTCTATATCTCTCTATATATAGCTTTATAATGACGTCATCATTCCCAATTTAGACACTTAATTTGTATAAAGTTAAGTGACTTTTCGAGAGAAAAAAATATCACCATCGTTTTCAGCAGCACTTACTTCATATTTCCGACTACAACCAGCGTATATTTTATAACTTTCAGAAAGGTGAAATTTAAAGAGTCACCCTGAAATTTTTTCTTGAAATGTGGCTATACGGGGTATTTCGAGCTGAACAAAACTAATATGGCATTTGTTTGGACGATAGATGGATATCCATCGAACAATGAGCATGTTTCTCTTTACTCCTTCATGGCCATACAAACTTCACGACAATTATGAACGTCATGCATTGGTAACTTGGATATGGAAACTATTGCACACAATAACGGCGGACTTTAGACATAATAGGCCGCTTGTAACGTAAACAACCGTTGTGAGGACCCGAAACAAGTTTCGTGCCTCGATCGGGGCACGAACAGCGTCTTCTAAAAGGGGCCCACTAGTCCTGTGTCGAAATTACTTAGCGTAGCGAGGTAATTATTAGTTCACCACAACCCGTTTTTCGATCTGCTCTACAAATCTGCTATCTCAGTTCAAAACCCCATGTTAAAGGTGAACTATTCCCTTTAACAACAAACATGTGTAATTGTTTTTAAAAAACAATCAGAGCTTAACCCTCGCCAGTGCAGGGGGTTGATGCAACCCCCCCCCCCCCCCCCCCCCTTCCTCGGGTTTTCGGGAATAACTCGCGTAAATATCACGCGATTGCAATGCAACTTTCAGTACCCTACTTCTGAACAATTTGACACATATTCTTTAAAAAAAAGAGTTGTAAGTCACATGAACCGTGACCTTTGACCTGTTTGTCAAGGTCATGCCAGGCGCCACTGGCGTCCCGTAGTATTGATCATTGTAACTTGTGCAGTTTCATTGTGTGTGTTGTTCAGGAAGCAAATGCACAGGTGTTTCCAGGTGACAGTTGTGGTTTCCATTGAGATTGTGACCTCGATTGACCTTTTAAGAGGTCAACCGAGGTCACTGACCTCCAATGACCTCATATTACTTGTTTGGCTTCTGGCAGTTTATAGGACACTTTGTGACGCTGCTTTCAAATTGGCACCCATTTAACATAATTATATGCTCATTCGCGATTCTAGCTCGATTAAATTCAATGCATACGCATTTACAATTTGGTTGAATTTTGGGTCATTGACATGACCTCAGAGGTCACCTAATGACCTAGTACCTTAAAATTGGGTATCAATGGCTTCCTCTCGTAACAAGCAACACGCTCGATTTTTTAATCGAAGCTCTAGCCCAATTAGGGGCGAAACGCTAGGGGGAGGGGGTTGTACCCCCCCCCCCCCCCTTGCACGGTCACGCACTGATCGGACGCTGCACGGGCGAGGGTTAAGGACATGTGATACTGTAGTTTTGAAAAGTCTCCCAGTCATAGCTCTTTGGACCGTAATAGCTAAAACACACAACACAACGCTAAATTTAGAACTTTTAGTAATTTTAAGGAATCAGCATGCGTGTACTTCGAAAATGTTATTGAAGTTAAAATATATGTGTCTGATACCATTTGTAATGTAAAGTTCATAGTGTGTGATTTTGCCTATGCATAAATGGAAAATCTAACTTTGAATTAAATGGGTCGAATGGGTAAAAAGGTTTTTATATGGTCATCACTAAAACAGTTTCCAGTTCAAAAATTTCATCTGAAAGGTATTCATGCCTTTGAATTATGGTATCCACCAAAAATGCAAGACAGATATCTAATTTGTACGAACGCAACATGTCGCGTCCCACAATTATATATTTATGGGATAAAATACACAAAGCTGCGAGCTACTTGCCGACTGGACTCTATCGTGTGTGAATGTAATAGACTCATGCCAAACCGCCTTCTCTGCAATTTTACAAGAAATGAGACTCGCTTGAATGCTTTTTTCTGGACGAAATCCCTCACACCCTTGACTGTGCAAATGTCTGGCAAAAACCACATATGTTATTTGTCTGAAAGATATCCAAGAAATCGGGTAATTCCTCAGCTGATTTTTGTTGGCCATGTTATTCACCATCTCTTGCAGCCACCGTCTCGGTGGTACGACCCCCCCCCCCCCCTCTTCTCCCCCCAGGCCTGCTCGATCCCGGCCGCTGCCGACACCACAGACCCTGTCCAGACGTCGCTACGCTATGCAAAGCGTCCACCGACTCTTATGCAAACCAGGCTCGCCGCCGAAAACTTTCCCGCCGCCGGCGCCCATAAAGGAGATTAGAACGGCACATTTACATACTCCCAGAACCATCAAATTTCAAAGAAACATTTGGCTCCAACCCTTCCATGCATACTGGACTGTCATTACGCCACATCGGCGCCGGCGCGCCAAATTTGCATGCGACCCGCGCCGGCCGACCGGTTTTGGCGCGCGTCGCCAGGTAGACGGCGGCAGGAGCGCGCCACTCTCTCACGCGCGCCGCATTTGCATGTTTGCATATGCGCCACGGAAGTGGGACCGGCCGTCGTTTTTGTGCGCGGCGGCGGCATTGTAAGGTGTCGCCGCTCCAGGTGTGCGTCTCTGCCGGCGGAGGGGGGGGGGGGACCGAACCCTTCCCCGGGTGTGTCCGGCCGGCCGGGCGGGGTCTCCAGGCTGCCTGCCGTCGGCGCAGAGAGCCGAGACGCGCGGCGGCGCCGGATGTGCGCGAGACCGACTTCCTCCGCCGCAGAGGAAGTGCCGAGGACGCCGTTCACGCGTCTGAAAGACACCGGGCGCCGATGGCGGCTAATTTTGCCGCTCTGATTGGCCCCGGGCCGGGCGCGGTATCCCGCAGCTCTGATTAGCTGCACTCGGCCGGGCCGGTAAGCGGTGTGAGGCAGACGCCATTAGGGCTGGCTCAGGACCAGCCAACGGCAGCTGTCAATCAAGCTCCGGCCTGGTTCGTCACCCGGTAATGGGAATCGTCCCGGCAGCCGGCACATGGACCACCTGTTACTCTGCCACATCTCGCTCGCTATGTCGCCTGATCCGGCCACCTGTTCTGGACTATTCAGCAGCGGGAGCTCCCATACGAGAGACGCGGCGTCGGTCGATTGTACCGAAGACTTAAGGCGGATCATGGAGCCGTGCTCGGCGAGGTCCTCCAAAAATATGCTGCCAGTTGAGAACACGGAATTTGCATTCATCATCATCATCATCATCATCAACAACCCGTTTATTGCGCAAACACACAAAAATACAAATGTCATAGTGCGGGAGAATTGGCACACAAGCACATATGCGCTTTAGTCGTGGTACCAACTCTTACACAGATAAAATATAAAATCACCACTACCGCCGCCGCAGTGTCGGACATCGCGAGCACTTGTCAAGTTACTGGTCAGCCCCCGGTCGCCGCACGCCTCGCCGGATGCACCACGCCCGCCCGTCGCCACGACAAAGGTTTAGGTGTCGTTAAAACGACGTGAGCTTAGGATAAATGTTTGCAAATGTTGAGCCACTGCCCGACCGTCACAGCTGTCCAGGTTTGTGCCATGGAGGATGATTTGTAGTTGCGTGTGCATTGGGTTTTGCCGTATGTCGCGATGCAGAGCTTGTGTAATGTTGTGGAACAGCGAGATTCTCTGTTTTGTGTACAATGGTACAATTCATGAACCTTGAGTCTTATATATACGACTCAAATGTTTACAGCTTATAAGCTGTAAACATTGTACTCCTTCTTGACTTCAAGTGCGCCGCGACGAAGTGCACGCTGAACACGAAGTGCCGCGACGAAGAGTCTCTGCCGAGCCGCGATCCGCCGTGACTGTGTGTCACACACTACACCGGTGAGGTCAAACGGCGCGGGCGCGGCGGCCTGTGGCGTGCGCTACAGCCGGTGATAGGCCGCAAGCAGCAGCAGTGTACTGTTCCGAATGTTACAGCTGATACATTACACGACTATTATGTGTCGATAGGACAACTGACTGCCGCTAGTGTAACACCCCCTGCTGCTCCAGTTCCTGCACTGCTCCCCTGCGTCATGACTTGTTCTTTTAAAGTTAAACCGATTGATTTTGACACCCTTTGCATCACTTTAGCGAACATGAGGAATTCGAAATCATTAGGTGTTGACGGTATTAGCATTGACCTACTACAAAAATACTTCTTTGGAATCGGCTTGCCTTTGCTTGATGTAGCAAATTCCAGCCTCGTCACCGGCTTTGTACCTGCCTCGTGGAAACATGCATTGGTCACACCCATTACCAAGGGCAAAGCAACCAAAGGTCCGGCGGACACCAGACCAATCTCAATTCAACCGGCTATTACGAAACTAATTGAATGTATCGTTCAACAACAACTTGCTGAATACCTTGATCAGCACAAATTAATAGCCGATGCCCAGCATGGTTATAGGAAAAGCTATTCCACCGAAACGGCCTTGCACGCCGTGACTGATTCGGCACTGCAAGCCATGGACGAAGGCAAAATTTCGATCCTGGTTCTTCTAGATTTGTCCAAATGCTTCGACGTAGTACCCCATTCCAAATTACTTGAAAAGCTGTCACTTTATGGGATCGACACTGCATGGTTCTGCAGTTACCTGGAAGGACACACGCAGCAGGTACGGCTGCCGGCGGCGGGGCAGTTCACTGGTTTCAGCCGAGCTGGAAGCGTACCAGCTGTAGCCAGCCAGCCGTCAAAAACCAGAACCGTTCCCATTGGGGTTTTCCAAGGGGGTGCCCTGTCCTGCACCCTCTACCTGCTGTACGCCAATGACCTGAGCCTGTGTGTCGGTGAGGGAGTTAGCATAATTCAGTATGCAGACGATACGCAGATCTTGGTTAGCGGCAAGAAGCGGGACTTGCCGAGCCTCATTGTGCGCATGGAAAACTGCACTTGCGGCTTTGTTCCTTGGTTTTGCTCCAAACGGCATGCAAGTTAATGCCCAGAAAACCCAGATGATCGTCCTTGGGCACTCCGGCAATGCTCCGTGACCTTCCTCCAGTTTTCGCTAAATTTTAGCGGCACCACTGTGACTGAATCACGCGCGGTAAAAAACTTAGGGCTAGTAATTGACAGATCACTAAATTTTCAAACACATCGGACACCATTACTAGAAAATGCACAGGCTTACTAATCACGCTTAGTCATGCTCGTCATGTTATACCCGGCCAAGCACTGAAGGTCATAGTAGAATCGCTTGTACTGTCCGTCGTAAGATACTGTTGTCTGTTATGGATCGTGTGGAACCAACCAAGTGCGAAGAATCCAGAAAATTGTGAATTTTTGTGCCCGAGTAGTAACCGGTAGGCGACGCAATGACCATGTATCGGATGCGATTAGACTGTTAGGATGGCTCACGGCAGAGCAACTCATAGATTTTCACACGATATGTGCTTGGAGCGTGTTATCTTGAATCAGGAGCCCTGCATGTCTGAGTCATACAATCGGTCCGCGTGCCATTGATGTCCATGAACATGACACGCGTCGTGCTAGAAACTGGACGTTGCCACGCATACGCACCGAGTCCGGCCGACGAAGGCTATGCTACCGTGGTGTTTCTCTTCTGAACACACGTCTGCACTGAGAGAAAAAATCAACTCTACCCTCCTCGGAATACCGTAAAACTCTAGGCATTTACACTGCATAACACCACTCTCTCACCGAAAACACCCTTAAACCCTATCATATGGTATTGTTATTATTCCAGTAAACAGAGTTATCGAGCGTGTTCAAAGGGGGTTTGAGCGACGCGCAGAGTTTTGGGGAATTTTTCTGATGGTGTTGACATAACTCTCTCAGAGGTACTCTCCCTCGGTGTCCTACTCCCCTCTGAAAACTCTTAACTATCCAACAATAAACTCTCACAACAACTCTGTCCGGAGTTCTCGAGAGTGTTTTTGAGAATAATAGAGAGTTTTTGCAGGGGAGTATTTGAGGCGTTCGGCCGCCATTTTACTTCCCATTTCCTCGGGTGAGGTCGCGGCGTTGACAACGGTAAGCATGTCTGTGATTTATATTATTTATTTGGTATGTTGTGTGTTGGTTTTATGCATGCTATCTCAGCTTTATATGCAGCTTGTCAGCGAGCAAAGTAACATGAATATAGCAACATAGCCATTATATTTTTTGCAGGCTCCTCTGGTGGGACCGACACACCGCGCAGGCTTCTGGCGGCGGTGAGGCCCGCGTCGTCCGCATGTTTGTCAATGTTTTTTTTTTGCGAAGAAATCGCCTTCAGTGTTGCAATAAAGAGTATTGCCAAGAACGTTTTTGTTGTGTGGGTTTAAATGTGTCTGAGTGTGCTGCATGGAGATTCAGTGCAATGAATTTAGACCATGCGCGCGCAGGCCAAATTCAGGGGGTGTAAGAGGGGGAGTAGCATGGTAGTGAAGTATAGAGTTCAGGGTACTTTTGTATGGGAGTAAAAGGGTGTAGAAGGGAGTAGCAGGGGGAGTTATGTGGAGTAGCGACAGGAGTAATGCAGGGTTTCGGAGGGGAGTAGAAAGGGTCAAGGGAGTAGCAGGGGGAGTTATGTGGAGTAGTGACAGGAGTTACACAGAGTTTTGGAGGGGAGTAGAGAGGGTAGAGAGGAGTTCAATAAGGAGTTCTTCATGGGAGTAATCAGAGCTGGGAGTGTTGTAAGGGACGTTAATGGGTGTAAACAATGGAGTTACTCCCCCAATCAGACGGAGTTTTGGGGAGTCAATTTGGGCAACTCCCCCTCATAGAGTTTAAGAGAGTCAATTTCTCTCTCAGTGTGGATCCTACCGCCCCCAGCTTTCGTACCACTTTGAAGGCTGCCATGAGAGCTGATGGCACCTGATATTTAGATGGGAATGCAGATCTGCCACTGTCTATCTCGTCTTATAGTGCGTGTGTGTGTGCTTTTAATTGAGTGTATTTTAGTATGCCTGTTTAAGTGTTTTGCTCCTCAACCTTAGTGTTGTCCCCACTGTTTTAGAAATATGACGTGGAAGGGTGAAAAGCCACGATTATATAGGTACGTGGATCTTTTTCGAATAAACTGGTAACTGGTAACTGGTAACTGGTAACACGTAACGTTTACAATACTTGTGAAATGGAGCACTTGTGATATGCTGAAATACCAAAGCCAAAGAACGCCCTCATTTACCGAGAGCAAGCTGCCCAAATGCTATTGCCGTTTAACTAGGAACACATATTGTCCATATTGATACTTAATTCTTGGCTTTTAGTTGGAGCTCTCAAACACGAGCCCGCAATCGAAAGATAAAAACGCCAAGTTTATACCTACCACATGATCCAAATGAGAGAAAAATGACAAGTAGCATTTCGAGGTGCACTTATAAGTTATGAAGGCTCGATCGGTCCATATTCTTACACACTTACAGAGTTCTCTAATTTTAAAAACCATCGGAAGGGATGATAGATGCCTACTTTGTGTGATGATGCATTTCTACATCCCACTTTCTCTGGATCTATGTTGCGGTCGTCATTCTTAATACGCCAATTCTTTAGACAAAATAGATCGATACCTTTCGTTTAATCGAAAACTGTTCAGTTCGGCTCAGCTCAGCTCAGCTCAGATCAGCTCTGCTCAGCTCAGCTCAGCTCAGCTCAGCTCAGCTCAGTTCAGCTCAGTTCAGTTCAGTTCAGCTCAGCTCAACTCAGCTCAGCTCAGCTCAGCTCAGCTCAGTTCAGTTCAGCTCAGCTCAGTTCAGTTCAGTTCAGCTCAGCTCAGCTCAGCTCAGCTCAGCTCAGCTCAGCTCAGGTCAGCTCAGGTCAGCTCAGCTCAGCTCAGCTCAGCTCAGCTCAGTTCAGCTCAGTTCAGCTCAGTTCAGTTCATCTCAGCTCAGCTCAGCTCAGCTCAGGTCAGCTCAGGTCAGTTCAGCTCAGCTCAGCTCAGCTCAGGTCAGCTCAGGTCAGCTCAGGTCAGCTCAGGTCAGCTCAGCTCAGCTCAGCTCAGCTCAGCTCAGTTCAGCTCAGCTCAGTTCAGCTCAGCTCAGTTCAGCTCAGCTCAGCTCAGCTCAGCTCAGCTCAGCTCAGTTCAGCTCAGCTCAGCTCAGCTCAGCTCAGTTTAGCTCAGCTCAGCTCAGCTCAGCTCAGCTCAGCGCGGCGCTGGCTATGGGCGTGTCGTGTCGCGTCGCGTGGTCGGTTAGTTAGTTAGTTAGCCGGCCGCTGCCATCGACCGACGCGGGCACGGCCGCCGCCGCCGCCGCCGCCGCCGACAGTCGACAGCCGACAGGCCGGCTATCGACCACGCGGGGTGGTCTGTCTCAGCAGCAGTAACACCCCCCCCCCCTCCCGCCGCAGAACGGCGACGTATCGAATTCCGAAACATCGATCGCTAAATATTGGCGGTGGCGTCAGGCGAACCGACTAAGGAAAGGGGCTTAATACCAGGAAGAAAGATCAGTTATGAATAGCTCTTAACATGTGCTTAGTAATCAGTAAAGGTGAAGCGTTGCAACACCAAAGGCAAATTCAGAACGGCAAAAAGAGTCGATTTGGGGGGACATCACCAGAAAGTCCCATACAATTATGAAAACTCAGCTTCAAATTTCGCTTCCTTATACATACTAGCTGATTTATAACTTCACTCAGTAAAAGTTGCATATATTTTCCTTTTAAGCAGCAAATAGGTCGATATGCGGCCGATTTAACGCGTTTTGGGAACCATGGGCCCTCTCTGCCCCCACCCCTCATTGGATCGGCCAATGTGCACCACTGCGAGTTGTGGAGAGTTGTGGAGAGGAGAGTGAACTTGTATGTAGCATATTGCATCTCTATTATTAATAGAAGATGTTGTTAAATACCTTATCACCTGTCTCTTAACCTTTGTTTTTCCCATGGGTTATTTGTTATTGGGTCTACATGGGTCTACGTTATTCTCGCTAAAATTGTGCAATTATCTTGCACTGCACGAAGTTTGGAAACAGACAAAAACACTATTGAAAGTGACATAAACGCTAACTAAAGAATGGCAAAGTATTGATTTATATATTGATTGATATTTAACTGTTATATTTCCATATATTTTATATTTATATTCATTAACTTTATATTAAGCTTTGCATATTCCCGGCCAACAATTACATACTAAAGCTGTACAGTGCTCAATATTTAGGTAAATATACTTAGTGTACGGGCCTATAACTAAATAACATGGTAATAGTATAAATAATATAATGCCTGAATGAATCATAGATGTCTTTTGAATGATCTTCCTTCATGACATACTCTGACAGACAAGTGAGACATACCCTCAATCCTCATATTGTAGGATAGAAGAAAAATGCAAAACGGCGAGCATTATATGTAGATGTAGGCAAGGGCGGATCCAGCCGGCCGTTTTTTTTTTGGGGGGGGCAAACCGTTTTTTTAGCGGACCTTACCTACCCCCAATTTCAAATTTCTTCCCGGATTTGGGCCACTTTATTTTGCACCCACACGATTTCGATTTTTTTCCCCATTTTTTTTTAGGTTTTCGACCTTTTGGGATATCGAAAAAGGAAAGATGTCAGCTTGCAGTTTGTATTGTTCCGACATTGCCTTACACTGATAAAAACTATGTCAATTGTCAGCTGTACCCAGGAGCGTCGCCGATAATTTTTGAGTGAGGGGGGGGGGTCGGCTGAAATGACGAAAAAAAATGTACCCCAATTTGTTATGCGTGTATTTAAGCCTTTGCAACATTTCTAATGTGGATTTGCATGTTATAGTAGGTACTTGTTATTTAGCGCCGCGAAGCGGCGCGATTTTTTTTTTTGCTCGGGTTTGCCTGATAAAACCCAGAAACATAGGCATTTTTAGCTTCTTAACCTTGTAGAGGATAATAAGCTAAAAATGTTATTCATTCAATTCAGCGTTCGACGAAACGAAGACGATGACGATGGCTTCGTTATGACGATGGCCACTGATGTGACGCCGCGAAGCGGCGTGAACATTTTAATTTTAGGTCGTGGAAAACGCATTTGTAATATTGGAACCAGACCGTGAGTGGAGCCAAGCCTCAGCTAACCCCTTTTCCTGGTTGCACATCTCGGTATGATGCAAAATGTTGAAATGAAGGTAGTTTTTCATATACATTAGCCTCGGATAGTAAATCACGATGGCCGGTGGCAGTCTGCGCTCAATAGTACATATGATAATAATATCTGTAGTCTGTATACATACCTATGTACCGAACTGTAACAAACAACTGGTAACGGTGCAAATGGTTTCAAAGTAGCAAGAGGCAGACCGACATTTCCGCGCATAAATGGTCCCTGTGGATCTGGAGGAGCCTGGGGGAGATGGCTTGGGGAGATAGTCCTGGCCTGGTCCCCACTATTAGCTCTTCGGGCCAACAAGTTGGGCACCGCTGAAACAGCTTCCGGTTGTCGAAGTCCGCGTCTTTGCGTTCGCGTCGCCTTTTTCGGAACTCAGCAGACAAGCTAAACATGTAGCCCGCTTTAAAGATAATATTTTATGAAGAGAGTTGGCCCTGGGGCCAGCAATTACCGCCAAGGAGAGCCTCTGCAAGACACTTAATGGAATGAATTTTCCAAATTTGTATATGCAATTGCGAAACTTGTGTCATGCCGCGAAGCGGCGCGAAATTTTTCAGTTTTTGACTGAGGCTAGCTTGATTTTGACTGCTGCAATTTTGGGATGCCCAGTACCGTTCTAAAAACGCAAATATAGCATGCATTAAATTTCACGTCTGGGGGGGGGGGGGCAAAACATAGTTTTGCCCCCCCCCCCTTAAACAGGCTTGGGGGGGGGCATGGCCCCGTTCGCCCCCCCCCCTGGATCCGCCCTTGGTCGTGGGTCTAGTTATTCCTTTGTCGACGACGAAATCATTATTTATGAACGTGTTCATTTTTTTTTCTTAAAATTTCACAGAACACGGAATTTTATTGTTTTTTATTTGCGTTGAGGCTCATATTACAGTTATTTATATATATATATATATATATTTTTTTTTTGGGGGGGGCAACAGACATGTTGCCCCCCCCCCCCCTTCCAGGCTTTTGGGGGGGGCATGGCCGGATTGCCCCCCCCCCCCCCCCCCTGGATCCGCCAGTGGATGTAGGACCACGAAAGTTATAACTTCCCTGAGGACGACGACACAATGGGTCTGGTCCCGTGGCACCTCCAGCTGCCTCTAACCTCCTCCAAGCTCCTCCGGTCTGCTCCCGTGACACCTCCAACTGCCTCTAACCTCCTCCAAGCTCCTCCGGTCGCTACCGTAGCTGCTCCAATCTGCTCCAAGCTCCTCCAAGCTCGCCCGAAACCTCCCCAAACTCCTCCAACTTGCTCCCGAAATCGAGGTGGGGACAACCGGAGGAGATTGGAGGAGTACGTCTATGGCGCGGCTGATACATTTGATAATGTGAACAGATACCCAACATTGGACGCAAACAGCTGATACTTCCCCAAACGCCTCCAATCGGTCCCGTGGTGGCTCCAACACAGCTGCTCTGGGCTGCTCCAAGCTGCTCCAAACCCGGGAGGCGCCACGGGAACAGGCCCATAGGGATATCAAGAAACGCAAAGCGACTTATACAACATGGCTAGCATTAAGATGATTTAACGTTCTACAAATGCCTAACTCAACTGCTTGCTATGGAATAATCATTCACAGAACACAGACAGCTATGTTCTGTTTAGTTTGCACTAAGCATGACTGTACTCACCAGCAGCTGAGGCTGTGGCAATGTGACGTGAAAGAAGCGGCGGGAGGCCGAGGTAGGCGTCAGAAGAGTGGAAGAGCCAACACTGCGAAGGCACGAGAACAGGAATTAGTATACAGTTTCAATCCGAAAAGACGGACCGATGCAAGGCAGGAACGTAAGGAACGTAGGAACGTCACGAAAAGTGTGTGTGTGTGTGGGGGGGGGGGGGGGGGGCAGTGAATCTGTGATCTCGTTTTGAAAGTACCCCAACCCCCTATGGAAGATGTATTTGCATATTGGGGCTGTTCTCGTCTTGGCGAACCTTTTGCCATCAAACACTTTTCTCACCAAGCAAAAATACAGATTTTAGCCAAAAAAAATGGTCGAAAAGTGAGGGGACCATGGTATTATTTGTGTGTCTGACACTTCTAAGTACCATTCTAAGCTGTTTATGACCTTGGGTCAGGTCAAGGTTATCCGAGGTCACGAGGTTAAACTGCAGATTACGGTCATTAGGTATTGTAGCACATGTTTATGGGTTTGTTTTCGTCTAGAACGCGAAACATGACCTTAGAACATTGTTTGTTCCATATAAATAGAAGTGAAAAGCAAAAACAGAAATTCATTTTTTTATGCATAGTAATGCTGTGAGAGGTGGTCGATTTTTGTCATTTAAAGGTCATAAGTCAATAATTTTTGAAGATATCGACTTCAAATTTGGTACACCTATTAACCGAACACGTCTCGATCACATATATTCCGGTTTTTTTATAATTCTGACTTTTAAAAAAATTTGTAACAAAAAAAATGTATTTGGATTTATCAAAATTTTGAATAAAAAAAACTCAAAAATCCGAGATGGCAGTTTGATAGCCCGGCCTATTGTCAGTTAATTTGATTTAAGACAATTCAATTTATCTCAAACTAATATTGTACCTTTGACAGCGTTTTCCGCAAACCATTATTTTTCAACAAAAACCGAAAAACATGACGTCACTCTGACGCCATTCCCGGTTGACCTATTTTAACCTCATATTTTGCCTTGGGCCAACATGTGTAGAATTGATGCGAGAGAAGGTACTGCAAGTTTGGTGACGATACTGGTGTTGGTTTAGGAGTTATTGCAAAATAACGGGGGGGGGGGCAAAAATAGCCCCCCCCCCAGTAAGTCGCGGGTTAAAGAATACTAAGAGTGGGAACAAGCGCCTGTCGATGCTCAAGGTAGGAGGTATCGATATCACGGACGACAGGGAAAAGGCTAACGCTTTGAATGCCGCATTCTCGTCCAAATTTTCCGACACTCTTATCGCGGAGTTTCCCGCTGCCCCAGTATACGATGTGCCGCGCTGATCAATATGTACTGTGACATCGACACTGTCCGAGCGATACTCGATAGCATACCGGAACACAAAGCGTGTGGTCCCGACGGGATAAAAGCGAGGATTATCCGTGAATGCCGAGATGAACTCGCTGTACCACTGGCCAAAATATGCTCGATGTCGCTCCGGCAAGGAATATTCCCGGCACCTTGGAAGCGTGCAAATATTGTGCCGATTTTTAAGAAGGGTAGCGTCAAGGGTCCGAGCTGTTACAGGTCCGTGTCGTTGATTCCTCTGTTCGAAAAGGTACTGGAGAGAGTTGTATATTTGAGCCTGTTGCTTCGCGTGGATCCTGTCATGTCACCGGCGCAACATGGTTTTATACCCGGCCGCTCCTGTGCGACCAACCTAGCATCACTGCTGAGCACTGCCTGGGAATCCATTGAGGAACGTATTCGAACAGATTGCATTTACACTGATTTTTCGTCGGATTTTCAAAGCGTTAATCATGCTCTCCTGCTCCACAAACTCAAAAATTCATACAACATTTCAGATTGTGCATTGCTATGGTTTACTTCATATCTTGAAAACATGCAACAACGCGTAGTTGTAAACGGGCAGTGCTCGGCGTGGAGCCCGGTAACCTCGGGTACACCCGAGGGAGGTATAATCTCCGCTTTACTGTTTGCGATGTACGTCAACGATCTTCCTATTGGGATGTCCTCTGGGGTTCAACTGTTCGCGGATGACTTAAAATTATACAGGAAAATTTCAAGTAACTCCGTCGCCCAAGCCCTTCAAAATGACCTCAACAAGCTATATGAGTGGTCAAAAGTATGGAAGTTAAAGTTAAACTCATCTAAATGTAAATCTTTCCGAATGTCATTTGGAACAAAGCCATTAGAAACAACTTATCACATCGATAGGACTGAACTAGAGCACGTTGACCAAATTCGGGACCTCGGAGTTATACTTGATACAAAACTTACATTCGGACCACATGTCCAGTGAAAAAAGCAAACAGAGCTCTCGGTGCACTCATTCGATCATTCCAAAAAGCCAGCCCCAGAGGATGTCTCAATGATCGATCCGTCATCGCTTCGTACTGTGCGCACGTTCGCTCCAACTTGGAGTACTGTAGCGTGATTTGGGGAGGCGCCGCTTCATCCCATGTCATTCGATTGGAAAGGATAGAGCATAAGTTTTAATGTGGCTCAACGCTCAGGTGCGCTCTCAATCGTCGTCGCTTTTGTATTGTGACTTACTGAAACATTTTAGCCTAGTATCTGTATCTGCGCGTAGAACTCAATACGATATCATGTTTTTGCGTAACGTTTTCACCGGCAAAATACTTTCATCATTTATATTACAGTCATTCTCACTCAATGTACCCTGCCGCGCCACAATACAACAATCTCGAACTCTGTTCAGCGTTCCATATCCCAGGGTGTCAACTGTGAGAGAAGGCATTTTTGTGAGACTGCCCAGACTGGCTAATAGGCTCGTAGATAAATGTTCCACAGTGGACCTGTTCTCAGACACTCTCTCATCATTTTGTGGCAAAGTAAGGTAATATGTCGCTTCATTGTAAGTAGGTAGTCTATACGCGCTATGTACGTTTTAATTGTCACCGGTGTCGAAATGTGATAGGTATTGCTGTGTGTAACTATTGTTACTTTTTATTTATATTTAATTTTATATTCGCTTTCATTTTTACTTTTGTCTTCATGTTTGCTATTTTATCTTCACTATTTCATCACATATTTTTTATTTCGTATTTTATTCTTATATTTTAAATTCATTTGTGTCATTCACCAGCTTTTAACCATCGCTTTTGTATTATAGAGGATCTTTTAGGTTATCTGTTTTATTATAGGTATAGATGGTTATGGGTGAGGGAGGGATGTAATGTGATCTTTTAAGTATGTGAATACGTGTGGTTTTATCTGTGTGACTTCGCCCATAAATGGTTCACCCCGTCGGCGATGATGTTAAATAAATACATAAATAAATACATAAACAGCATATCTCTTTCGGGTTTTCAAAACAAACCCGCTGTCAAGTTGTGTAAAGATTCCTGGATATATATTGACAAACAAGCTAAGATACTTTCAGCTAAATTTATATCCTTTAACCTGTGTCTGGCTGGACCTGGAGCTCAATCCATATCTTGGCCATACATTTTAACAGTTATTTAGATCATTGTGGATCCGGGGTTGAGGAACGCCATGGAAAGTGTGTGTGTGTGGGGGGGGGGGGGGGGCGTTTAAAAGTGGGGGCCGTGAAACTTTAATTTCGTTTTAAGGGAAACCTAATCTCCCTATGCAAGATTTCTTTGCGGATTTGAGCTCTTCCCGTCCTAGTGTGCCGTTCGCTCTATAACCTTTTTACATGCAACACTTTTTTTGCGGGGTAAAAATGCTGACAAAAAAGTGGGGCTATGACCGCAACCCCCGGTTCCTACGCAATCTTACACCTATGGTGTCCTATGGCGTGGGCAATACTTACGTCAGGTCGGCCCTCTAACGGACATGGAATAGCTTCTTTGAATAGAGGTATTAATACAAATGCGTTTTTGTATACTACACCGACCGGTTTCGTAATAGACAACTTCATTAGTGTGCAAAGTTGAACCTATTTTTTTGTTTAGGTAAACTTTGCACACTGGGAACCGGCCTGTGCAGAGGCCCGGTAACGATTTCGAAGTTGGGGGCTATTTTTTGACGAGTCATCCATTTTTCCTCCGCGATTTTGACAGTCATTTATTTTACTAGTTCTAACAACCCGTTTACACTGGCTAGTAGTATCCAGACTGCAGATAAAATACACAGTTCTTGAATTCCAATATGTTCGATAAAATTTAGGCATATGGGTGTTCTTCTGTGCTTATTCTGGCAATGTTCGAATGAAACCGCGGCAATGTTGACATAATAAACATGAAGCATGAAACACATTTTCGGAAGCAAATGGCAGCGTTCATAACAAACAAAAGCATGAATCTTACTTCTGAAAATAAATGACATATTCGCAAAAGTTAAACTCACTCCCATCATGCCTGCATCCAGCCTTGTGACCACTGGCAATTCCGTGCACTTTTAGGTGAGCCATGGCCGGGACCGGGACCGGTTCCCAGGAGGGATGAACAAAGGACCATCACCCCAAAACGACTTAAATTGACTGGAAATCGGTATACTTCCTTGTTTTAAAGAAATGCTAAGTATATTTTACTATAGCAAGTTTATCGGTGATTAAAGCAAGTTTTCGGCCGTGTGTAAGAGTGATTGTCGATAATATCTACACAAACCAGCATGTTTTGCTTCCAGTCGATATAATTGATACCGGCCTATGTATTACGTTAAAACAAACTCTGAACTGAGTCGACGCAAAATCGGTTCAGGAGCCTTTTAAAACCTCGATGGAAACAATAACCGTCATCGAGAGTCAGGTCAGGAATCATCGAGAGTCAGGAATCACGGCTTCTGGGAACAGCGAACAGATTTTCCAGTATATGCTACAAGCCATATCCATACAATGCCACACCATTTCCCTCCTATCGCCATATTTCAGTTCCCTTGTTTCTGTGCTAACCCGCGCCGTACCGGTGCAAGGCGCCACTTTCACCGTGCCGGGGCCGGGGGGGGGGGGGGGGGGAGGGGCGTCTGAACGACACCCACCTTCGAACTAACTCGGCTCCTATGGGGAGTAGGCGAAACATACCGTTCAGTAGCTTGTCAAAAATCATATCGAAACTATTTCGGTCATGACCTTCTAGGGGTCACCGACCAACAATTTTACCAGGGTAATCAACAATGACCTACATTAAGATGACCTTCAAAGAATCGGTATAATCTTATGCGTCTTATTTTCCCATTGACTTATAATGGAAAGGTCACGAGATCGACCTGACCTCAGGTCACCGATCTAAAAAAAATCTGAGATATGACATTTGTAGCTACTTATGGCCCAATCAATAATCATATCCTGTGAATTTCAAATTGTTCGGTCCAACCACGCCAAAGTTGGGAGAATAGCACGCCACGGTCCCGAAACAGGGGGGAGGGGGCGGCAAGCACCCCCTTTGCCCCTCTGTTCACGGACCTAATAATGGGTCATGTCATGGCCCCCAGAACGCCTGAACTCGGCCAAAAATAGACACATTTTCCGATTGAAAAGGAATTCTAAGCAACATTTATTCAGGAAAACTTGCTTTAAATAAATTATTAACACATATGGAAACGAAATCAGACGAGTTATTAGGGTAGTGTGAGACTTTTTGGAATTCGGCCCCCAAACCAACTTCTTTGTCGTTCTGGATCCGCCCTTGAACGATGACGTGCCAAACAAAATAGGTGTTGCAATTTCCCCACCAACATTGTTTTGCCTCACCAACTTTTGCTTTGCTTGAAAACATTTTAACGCAAACAGTATTTGTTCAGCTATGAACCCATCACACTGGAGAACAATACGATTTTCCAGCCATGAAACCCCCATTTTGCTCCACCAACTTTTTGGAACTGCTGCCATGATCGCTAGCAAATTAAGGGTGTTCACATCATGCTTTTATAGAGAAACGCGTTGCCCAAAAGGAGAAGTAAAGAAAACGTGAGAAGATGTGTGATATGTGCAGAATTTGGTGAATTAAAACTCATATTTTCGATGCGCTATATGAAGTCAAAGGCGTTTTACAGAACTGTAAGATCAGCCACGTCAAAGTTTTTGTTTTGGGGGGGAGGCGTCGCCCCTTCCCCCGGTCCCGAAATTGGGGGGGGGGGGACTGTTCCCGGGCCTATAGGTCTGTGACTCTGTGTAGTATAAATACACACATTTATGTTATTACCTCTTCAATTGTCAAAGTGTCTTCAAATAATAGCTTCTTTATACATACCAATGGCTCCTTATAGGCTAATTGGGTCCAACACATACTAGAATAACCCAGAGGCGTAGCCATATTTTTTTTAGCATACCATATTTTCAAATATTCGCTAATGACATTTCATTTAATTCATTCGGCATTCAAGTTTCATTCATCACGAAATACTCGGCCAAAAATTGACACATTTGCCGATTGAAAAGGAATTCTAAGCAACTTTTATTAAGGAAAACTTGCTTTAAATAAATGATTAACACATATGGAAACGAAATCCGACGAGTTATTTGGGTAGTGTGAGACTTTTTGGGATTCGGCCCCAAAACCAACTTCTTTGTCGTTCTGGATCCGACCTTGAACGATGATGTGCCAAACAAAGAGGGGCGTCACGCCACTCTACTGGGGCATCAGTGGCATCAGAATACAATGAGGCAGCATGCCACTAATTTTCGGCGTCAGAGTCTGTAAGCAGGGCATCAAAGTATCAAAACAAGACATACGGCATCAAGAGCATCTGGTGTTACCAGCACAGTGTACTTTTCACGATTGTTTCAACGCTCATGCCATACAATGGAAAAAGTCGCGATCCTAGCATACCGCATTTGCGGTATTTCAATTTGTGGTATAGGTAGCAATTTCGCCCTTAGAATGAGTCTTCCACAATCCACATGATACCATTCCTCTACAACGGACCCCAGGGCCTCCTGTACGATATTTTGACTGGGGGCCAAACCATTTTTTTTTCAGATGATGGGCAGTCACCTCTCAAATCATGTTGTATTTTCGGTTATCATGTTGTATTTTCGGGTTTCATTTCATTATTTCATTATTTTTTGGTTTAAATATATTTCTGCACGTTTTTATAAGAAGTTAATTTATGTTTAATGCGAATATTGTATTACCGAGCGGGCGCGAAGCTCCCGCCAGGTCTTTCGTCAACTAGGGGGTAAATGTACGCATGAGAGACTCGACCTGACCGCAGCCATGGTTTTCAGATGCTTATTGCTCTACAACTGCTCAATGGATGTGTCTGAAAATTTGCCACACAAAAACATTCATGAGTTCCAAGTATTGTGTCGACTTGGTTACATTCTTCGATTTAGTGTTTAGCAGCAGCGCACACCGAGGTAGAACCTCGTTTTCCCCTCGAAATTCACTGACAAGGCATCTCAGTTTCTACTAAGCAAAGTTCGATGGAATGAATGAGCTCGTCTTGTTTGTCAAACTTAACTTAGATGTAAAATGGATATTTATTAACAAAGGTGGACTCGGGAGCGTATCCATGACAAAGACGCATCACGAATTGCAGCCAATACAGTCGGTATAGGCAATTTACCCCAGCTCAGTTCCCAACCCAGTAAGGGCATTTTACTGATAGTTACGTCACCTAAATAAATGTGACGATAATGTGCATTCTATAATTGACACAAAGTGAGGTAACGCAACTGAGCGCAACGAAACCTGTCCCTTATGTAGGTAAGAAACCATGGGCGTCGCCACCACCAGGGACACTAGGGACATTGTCCCTAGTAATTTTCAAATCCTCAAAATCTACTAAAGACTGTCCCTAGTCAAATTCGAAACTGCCTTTGCTGGGGTCATGCTGGGGACACGGGATATGTCCCTAGTAACTTTCAGATAGATAACCTTAACATCATCAAAAGTTGAAGTACACATGTACTTGAATTTTTCCAAGTAACGTTGAGACCGAGGCGAGTGGCGACGCCCTTGAAGGCACAGATTTGGCCGTACGTGGTCGCATAGGCGGATCCAGGGGGGGGGGGGGCAAACGGGGCCATGCCCCCCCCCCCCCCAGACGGTCAAAGGGGGGGGGGCAAACTATGTTTTGCCCCCCCCCCCCCCAGACAAGTCTAATGCACGCTTAAAATGTATTTTTGGAGCGTTTTTGGGCATCCTAAGAAGGAAATTTCCAGATGTTGTTTTTGTAAGTGCAAAAAAGTATTAAAAAACTCGACCAACGTCCGTATACTGAGAGATTCAGTTAACACTAAATACAATGGGATTCTGCTGAGCTCATTAACATTACGCCTATGAGCGTTGCATGGAAAGAATTGAGTTAGAAATATTTCCGACCGCACCCCCCAACCCCCCAGAGGTGAAAGTGGCCTCGGCCTTAAGGTATCAATGTGTCCCTAGTAGTTTTGAAACCGTGGCGACGCCCCTGTAAGAAACCTAAGTAAACTGGGTCAAAAGCTGGGTAGCTACCTGTGGCTGTAGGTCCAAGCCACACAGTCTCATGTGTTCAGGCAGCTAAATGGTGAGGGTGGAATCCAGAGGTGCTGGAAGAGGGACATGGGAAGCAGCTGTCCCCACTGAAAAAGTTGCGAAGGCAAACACGCGGTTTTGTTCCCCATAAAATGATAAGCGAAACAGCCAAATTTCATGCATAAAGCCACAAGCTTACGATAATCTCTTTTCGGTAGAGAAAGTTCCACATCGTTCATCGATTCAACCACTTTATTGATCGCATTTAGGGCGTCGTCCACTGGAACATTTGTGTATAGAGACTTGACGTCAAAACTTGCAATTTTCTTGTCATTGATGTTTCTTACTTCCCTTATTGTGTTCATCATACCTGACGTGTTCTTGATGTGTGCGCTGCTGATCGTTCCGAGAGTTTTTGTGAGAGGTTTTGCTAACGTTTTCGCTAATTTATGTGGCGCGCTTCCTATCCCTGATGTGATGGGTCGCATAGGCATACCGTCCTTGTGGATTTTCGGTATTCGGCTCACCGCTGAGCAGGGCTGTGCTTGACTCAGAGTCGGGAGTCAAATTTGACTCAAAACTGACTCAACTCAACTTGAGTCAGAGCCGAGTCCTTAATAAAAATAGGGGGGTTGAGTTGAGTCAGAGTCGAGTCGCATGGATGTCGCTTGAGTCAAAGTTGAGTCGCCTAGATGCTGCTTCTTCTTCTTCTAAGTGCCCTGCGGCACTCAGCAGCACGCCGATGGCCGGGCCCCTCGGAGGAGGACGGTCGCCCGCATGTAGTCGACCACCGCTCCTGGGTTTTCTAAGATGGTCGACAGGGGAGGGATCGGACCAAGGATTCTTGTACGTTGGGGCTGGAAACGGGGACAGTTAAGGAGGAAATGTTCTGAATCCGTGACAAGTCTTATAGGGTCCTCCGCCGGTCTGACGGGATCCTCAGTCACTCCGAGGGGGTCTTATACTAGTATGAGGGGTCAAGGTCGGCCTGAAAAGGCCGGCAAAGAGCTCCCTCAGACCGGCCGAGAGCTCTTTCAGGCCGACTGAGGGCCCCTCATAACAACCAAGGGCCCTCAGGATGACCGAGGACCCCCACAGGCCAAGTGTGGGCTCCCCAGGCCGACCGAGGGCCTCATTAGGCTGACCGAGGGCCCCGTTAGGCCGACTGAGGGCCCCCTCAGGCTGGCACAGGGCCCTCAGCTCGAGTGAGGCCCCTCAAGCTGACCGAGGGACCCGTTAGGCCGACTGATGTCCCCCTCAGGCTGACAGAGGGCCCCTCAGGTCGAGTGAGGGCCCCCTCAAGCTGAATGAGGCTCCCTAAGGCCGACTGAGGGCCCCTCACACCGACCGAGGGTCCCTCAGCCTGACCGAGGGCCCCCTTGGGCCGACAGAGGACCCCTTTCAGGCCGACAGAGGGCCCATTTCAGGCCGACCGAGGGCCTCCTCAGGCCGGCAGAGTGCCCCTCAAACCAACCGAGGGCCCCCTCAGTCTAACTCAGGGCCACCATGTCGAATGGGGCCCTCTTAGGCTGACCGAGGGCCCCTTCGGGCTGACCGAGGGCCCCCTCAGGCTGACCGTGGGCCCCTCAGGCCGGCAGAAGGTACCTCAGGTCGGTTGCGGAGTGAGAGTCCCTTAGGGACCGAGGGCCCCCACCCCCTCAGGCTGACCGAGGCCCCCTCAGACCTCCCGAGGGCCCCCACAAACTTTCCGAGGGCCCATCAGGCCTTCCGAAGGCCCCCTCAGACCGTCCGAGGGCCCTCAGGCTTTCCGAAGGCCCTCATGCCTTCCGAGGGCCCCCTCAGACCTTCCGAGGACCCCTTCAGACAATCCAAGGGCCCCTCAGGCCTTTCGAGAGCCTCTCAGGCCTCCCGAGGGCCCCATCAGTCCTCCCGAGGGCTCCCTCAGGCCTCCCTCAGGCCCCCTCAGGCCGACTGAGGGCCTTCTGTCGGCCTTAGAGGTCCCGTCAGGCTGGCTGGGTGCACCTCGGGGCCCTCGGCCCTTTTTTTCGGTCAAAAAGAGTAAAATCGAACTAACTTCTTGGAGGGCCCCTCTCATGGGTGGAACTTTATATACTTTCGGGGTTGTAGCTACAACTGCATCCTCAAAAATTACAACCCCAACATTGCCAGTAAATGTATAAGTAAATAAATACTGCAAACGGTACGCAAAATCCCCAAAGGATTTTTAAATAACAATAATAACCAGTAAGGCGCCGTAGTTGGCGATGAACGAGCGAGCGCGAAGGAAATGTGTGGTGAGGTTGGTATGCGCACGCATAAGGGTGCTGCTTTCCTAGTACTGTTGCCTGACACCACACCAAATTTCAACTCGATCGGGCAAGTAGTTTCTGAGATACAAAAAGGGGCGCGCACTTGCGCACGTGCAGAAGACCCCACCCCTGACTTGTGGGAAAGTGGCGGCTGAGAGAGAGGTCCCTAACCAGTTAACCACACTCCAAATTTGAACACAATCGGCTCAGCCGTTCCTGATATATAGAATAGAGGTGTGCACGTGCGCACGTGCAGAGGCACCCCACCCCTGACTTGTGGGAAGGCGGCGGCCGAGGGGTCCCTAACCAGTAACCACACACTAAATTTGCACACAATCGGCCCAGCCGTTGCACAGTGGGCGTTCCGGCCGGTCTAGCCTCGCGGAACTCAAAAAAATAAATTACCGATTGTGATATCAAAATGTGTATCAATCGACTGTAAAATGTCCATTGATCACCAAGATCACATTGATTTGATCATTCGATGTTTTGTTTTGTAGAGGAATGGGACTTTAAACACAAGAGTTCACATCACCTTTAAAAACTCATCGTTCACGGGCGATTTAAACGTTCTGGCAAATGTGATGATGAGGCAATATGCTTGCATTTTCCGCACCTAGTGTGTTACAGTGTGATGTAATGATATGTTGTCGTGCATATGATAGTTAGATCTAGAAGATTGAGCAAATCAATAAGCCAAATACATATTAAATATATCGCCTTATCTCTGTTGATGCTTAAAAATAATATAATTAAATTCGATAGTGCCGATATAAAAAGTATCATCAGGTAGCGAATCAAAACTAGCAACAGGATGTGCACTGGGATCTTATATAACGGGTCAAGCTTGAAAAAGTTGCGCAAACTTGCGCCTTAGCCTTTTATGTAACATTTTGCAAGAAGTTTCCGTATTTACTTGAGCGCCCGGGTGTAGGAACCCAGCGCATGGTATATGATCTAAGCTCGCATTTGAAGGTTTTTATTTCAACGATGATATAAAACCACCACCAAACTACAGCGGACTCAGAAGCGTCCTCATTGGTTGGTGGACAGACTAGCACAGCATCACAACAGAGCGTCTCAGCAGCAGTGATAGTGACTAGCTGTAACTCGTCATAGTGCTGTGAAATGTGTGAAGAATTAAATAAATGTAAGGTTCATGAACAAGGTCTACCTCTACCTGGAATAGTTCCATAAAGTATACATGCGTAAATCATAAATAGAGTGAAATGTACGTCCGCCGAAGCATCAATTATCTAAGCACATGGCAAAAAATGACTTTTGTCCAAGCTTACCGGAACCGAGTTGTCAAATATACCTAGGTTTCGTTTTTGAACGTTTCGAATAATATTCATGCGTTTATCTGAGACGACTGGCCCTCGGGAGACCAATATACAATATGGTACAATGCATTGCGCATTTAGTAGTTGTGCTTGTAGCAGATATGTACTAATTTCATGTATTTGTCTTATACACCCAGAGGATACACCAAGAGCAAAATGTTGGGATATCTATTGGGGATAGCCATTAGAGTCGTGCCCCAAGTTCTACAACAGATACTTATCTTTCAAGTTCTGACCACATCTGGTACCATATTTCCCTGATGTGGAAAAGCCTAACCCTAATTCAAAGCAGGAATACATTTATGATGGCAAATTTGCACAATTTGTGTGAAAATGTACGATCTCTCAACATGGCAAACAAATATAAACAAAGCAAATATTAAACAAGTCAGCAAAGGCCAGTCAGCAAACAAGCGAAACGTTTCGAACGCTGCCGAAAATGTTTTCTGGATACCTCAAAAACCTCATTATTGCACGCTATTAAAATTATTATTGTTGCAAAATCATATTAACCCGCGAGTTAATTGGGGGGGGGCTATCTCCCCCCTCCGTTATTTTGCGATATCTCCTAAACCAACACCGGTATCGTCACCGAACTTTCAATACTCTCTCTCACATTAATTTTACACATGTTTGTTGAAGGAAAAATATTAGCTTATGATAGGTCAACCAGGAATGACGTCAGAGTGACGTCATGTTCTGCGGTTTTTGTTGAAAAATAAGGGTTTGCAAAATACGCTGTCAAAAGTACATTTTTTAAGACAAATTAAATTATCATATACCAAATGACTGAGAATAGACTTGGCTATCAAACTGATATCTTCGATTTGCGATTTTATTGAAATTCAAAAGTTTGAGAAATCCAAAGACCCAAAAATATAGTTTTTTGCAATATTTTCCAAACAAATCAGTTATCCAACACTGGAATATATGTAAATGAGACGTTTCCAGTGAATATGTGTACCAAATTTTAAGTCAATATTGCCAAAAATACTTTACTTATGACCTTTCAAAGACAAAAATCGACCACCTCTCACAGCATTACCATGCATAAAAAAATGCATTTTCGTTTTTGCTTTTTACTTCTATTTCTATGGAATAAGCAATGTTATAGGGCCATTTTTCGGGTTCGAGACGAAAAACGAACCAATAAACATGTGTTACAACGCCTAATAACCGTAATCGGCAGTTTGACCTCGTGACCTCGGATGACCTTGACCTGACCCAAGGTCATAAAAAGCTTAGAATGGTACTTAGAAGTGTCAGACACACGAATCGTACCGATTTATTGACTGTTAATGCGTTATCGCAATTTTGCGCGACAATTCCATCCACCGAGACCTTTATGACACGGTCAAACATTGTGTCTTTGACGTGACCTGTGACGTTATCGGTGACCCTGAGGTCAACAATATTAGGTTTCCCCCACACATTTTCAAGGGACATCGAATGCCGTTTGAATTGGTAAAAGCAGTCTAGTAATTCCGGAGATCCGAGGAGATCCAAATTGTAACCCTAATGTTCTGTATTGCAACTTGCAAGCAATCCCCGCGTTACAAAGCACTGCAACATGTCCGCTATTTAGCGTAATGTATTCCTTGATTAATTGGCTTTCTAATGATGTTTCACTGGTTGATGCATGTTGTAAGGTAAAAAAGTTATAGGGGTTAATAGGTTTCGCGAGGCTAAATCCCCTTTTACGCCCACTGTGTTGCGGAGCTTTTGCGAGAAAGCACTTTTCAACACCCCTCACGCGGCACGCGGCACGCGCAGTGATGGTCACCCACGTGAATCGACACTGGTCGCAAAGAAGGATATCGGGTGGATGAGGCCACACAACAAACAAGTCCGCGTGTTAATCGGACGTGCGGTTGCCGAGATATTATGAGCTTCTCAAAAGCGTCGCCACGGGCAGGGTCCGGCAGCTCATATTCCGATTTTCCCCTACTTCACGAAAGGACGAGCGAGCTCGAAGCGCTCGCACGTAATCACCGATGTATTGAATATTGATGGCTCTCATATGACTCATATTACGTCCTGGTGTTATCTCGCCTTTACCGGAGGGTGATTCCCGGTTTGTTTGATAATCAGTTATTTGATCCATAGCTTCGTTTCAAAGGCATTAAGTGTGTACTAACGTGCATTACCATGTTCTTTAGAATGTGAGATGCAAGGTAGAACTGTATAGAGGTATATGGTTTTATTAACACGTGCCCTGGAGGGCCTCTGAAAAGTACACGCACTGGAGGAGGGAGGGGGGGGGGGATAAAGGCCCGAATTGAAATACAATAACGAAAATTGTAGGGTGGTGAGGTTCTGTGGGGAATCTGTTTTGTGAAAATTCCATGACCCTAGCCTAGGTTAAGATCTCCTAGGTCAAATGAGGTCACATATGCTAAAATTGGAATGTTATGCGCTCCTTGGCTTGACATTGTTATGGAACGCAGTGATTGCGTGTATATGTATAACATATATACCCCAAAATGGGCTTAAATGATTTGATGGAAAGTCTAATGATACAATAGGGATGATAGACGTTGCATTTGACGGTTTGTGAGAATCAAACAGATAATAAAACCTATTCGTATTTTAAAGCTTTTATTTGACCTCCTTACAAAAGTTGAGTTTATGATTTAATGTTTTGTATACAAAACATTAAATCATAAACTCAACTTTTGTAAGGTCAAATAAAAGCTTTAAAATACGTATTATCCCAATGCCTTACATAACCACAGCGTTAAAAAGACTAAAAAATAAAACCTATTCTAGTGTTTAACTCTTTTCCATTTTGCACATTGTTTGTGTTTTCTTTTTCTTGAGTCGCTTTTACTCCCCCCCCCCCCCCTGGTCGCCGACTCAATTACAACCCCAACGAAAAAACAAAAAGTTCCGCCTCTGGCCCCTCTTACAAATGTATGGGGGAAATCATAAGTCCCCCCCCCCCCCCCCCCCCCCCAGACTTCTTGAGTGTGGGGGGGGGGGAAGCTGCCCCCTGCCCCTCCCCCTTATCTGCCGCCACTGACTGCAAGCGCACATGACCAGACGGCGGATTCGGATTCGAGCTTGGCCATCTTGCTTGGCTTGATTCGAGCTTGACCATGCATCTCTCGCAATTCTTATGACGCTTGTGCTGCCACCTTTACTGAACTCGTTTTGGTTTGTGCCGCCATCTGAAGGATTGCCGTTGTGCAGTTTTGTAGGCGAGATTTTGGACCTATGAAGCTTGAATGACACATGAAAGGAAATAACTTTTTTGTTTTGTTTGGGGGTGGGGGAGGTTTGTAAACTGCTCTCAAACAATACTAAATCAGAGTATGAGAGAACATCTAAGCTCTGTTTGTGAAGAGAAAGTGTGAGTAATGGTACAACTTCATAGTACTGCTTCCAAATTGCTACCATATCGAGGCGATTCCAATGCTTCACATTTGTCACCACAGCCGCTACCATTGTGAGGTTATGCAGACGAATGCAGCGCTCACACATTATGCAGATGCAGTTGTTTGTTTTTGATTCGTACATGACATGTGTGCGGGCGAGTGCGCGTGATTTAGGGAAGAGGGGCCGGGCGTAATTAATTGATATTTACGCCAGGGATTATCAGGTATATTCCATTCCAGAATTGCATGTCGCTGTTGCTGTTTGATGTTTCTATTAATGTTGTGGTGGAATTGCTTGCCGGTTCTCAATCCACATCATGCTCTGCAAACTGGCAGGTCCTAGTGATATCTTAGATATGTGCTGAACAGTTTGTTCACACCTCAAGAGCAATATAAAAACTTGTCTCATGTGCTGGTCCTGCACATAAAATATTACTATGCCGGATGGCATGGTGAATAAAAGACGACATTACTGGAGCAGGCGTCACACTTCCATATACCACGATATAGGTAGTGTTACAGGTATGAAAAGGGGGTGGGTGGTGCAGCCAGCTTGATGACATCACTGGGAGGGTATTTTTCACTATTGATCTAACTTTCCAGGGCATATCCTATATCCTGTGTAAATACATCAACTTGTTTATGCTGTAGGCTAGTATGCAAAACTGGCAGGAACATCAACAAGATATTTAGGGCAGCCCAAATCCTGCCCCAAATGGGACAGCAAGCTGCCCCATTTGGGGCAGGATTTTTATTTTTTTCCCTGAGGAGGAAATTTTGGTCCCCAGTAAACAAATACTGTTGACAGGGGGAGGGCGGTCGGGTATTCACAATCACGTTTTATTTAGTATGGATTCACTTTTCAGCCAATAACTGTCGACCGGGGGGATCATAATCACAATCACGTTTTACCTAGTGTGAATCGGTAAATTGTTACTTCTGCCCCAAAAAGTTGAAAGCTGACCCAAAATTCAGCTGCCCCTAAATTTACAATTCTGCCCCTAAATTCAAAAGCTGCCCCCAAATTTCCAAACCTGCCACCAAATTTTCAAAAGCTGCCCCAATTTTGATGTGTTGGTGCCAACCCTGCCCAATGAGATCTTGTTGAAACTAGCCACGTTTTGCATACTGGGCCGTAGAGTAAGGTTTTGTCTACAAAATGGTCTGAGGGTCACCCCCTCCCCCCGGTAGGGCTGCAGTGCAGCAAGCAAATGTGAGCAGAGCATTCTAAATGTGGGTCCCTGCAACCGTAATTGCTGTAAAGGTTAGTTCAGGTTAAATTATGGTTATTATATTACTCCAACAGCTCATTTGGGCGTCACACTTCTGTGCACCACGCTGTATGTAGTGTGACATGCCTCCCAGTGACATCAAGCCGGCTGCACCACCCACCCCTTGTTCAGGCCTGTAACACTACCTACAGCATGGTGTACAGAAGTGTGACGCCTGCTCTGGTAATACCTCAAAGACTTAGTGCCCCACCTGTTTTGAACCCATTCTGATTCACCCGGCTCCTTGAATCTTGATTACATGAGTGGAGCTTCTTATCCTCAAATTTTGTGTATCAAAATGACACTTGGTGGGGATTTCATTTGGTGACTGCCCCTTTAAATGTAAGAAGACCTGAAAATTTGTCAAGATGGTTGGGCAAACACCAGGTATGTGTGGCAACAGCCCCACAACTGAATAAGGTGCTCAACCCATGGATGGCAGGGTACCAGGAGAGTTGCTTTTGTTTTAAATTAGCTGACATATTTGCTTATTTTGTGATTTCAGCATGCTTTAGTGTTTTCTATGCATTTTTTGTCTAATGGCATTCGTTTTTTATGGCTCTTTTAGTGTGGAAATAGAAGAGGTGGAATTGAAATCAAACTTGAAAAATGGTTACATCATTAAGTATAGTTAGTTCATCTTAATTTTCTTGAGTTTGTTTGGTTTTTGGCGAAGTTGAAGGTTAGCTTGTTTGCTGGGCTTTAACTGCCATTAGTTAACTCATTCCTAGTGTGTAGTTAGGCAAAAAATAATAATTTGCTTATGCATTTGCTTGCCTTTGTACATTTCCCCCTATACTAGTTTTATGTAAGAGCCATATCCTTCTGCTGACTTTTGAGCAGACTGCTTTCATATTCACACATTTATGTAACTGTTATCTAAAACTGAGTCAAGCTGCTTTCATAGTCCTGCTGGCATTAGTTCATCTAAATCATAGTATGCTCACTTTATATTGATATATCTTGTTTTGTTTATGCAATTTGCTGATGCCATTTGGTCTATCCATCTGTATACCCACAGCACAATTTAGTTGTCTGCCACATACTGCCACATACACAAATTGCATAGTTCCTTTAAAATAGACAATAAACAGAAATGTGGTACCAGTGGTGCTGTTTGAACTGCATGCCCACTGCACTGGGACTGGGTACAAGCAATTGCACACCAATGCTGACCAAACTTATTCGACTGAAGTTTACACAATAATTCACATTATGGAGGCCAGATGCAGTCACCATTTGCAGT
Source organism: Chirona hameri (assembly GCA_036785665.1). Lineage (NCBI taxonomy): Eukaryota > Metazoa > Arthropoda > Thecostraca > Balanomorpha > Balanidae > Chirona > Chirona hameri. The sequence continues at coordinate 30,880 of JAXIVJ010008204.1, forward strand.
GAAATCAAAGCATAAAACAACAACATGTGTGAGCCTGTGGTGCCAGGTCAAACATTACTGCTTTACTCAGTCTTATGTCTGCTATGACTGTGACCTTTGTAACAGGATCTGCTTGCCTTCAATGTTGAATTTGCTGTCCAGGACCACTTTATGGTCCTAATATTTTTGGTATGCATATGTGAAACTAACTAGGGCTGTATGTGAAACATAGTTAAGTTATAGGATTTGTTTTAATAGCTCCAGCATTGAGTTGTTGAATTGGGCACTGTGCGTGTTGGGGGGGGGGGGGGGGAGGGGGCATGTCTGATCTCTGCAATGATATGTTGGCCTTGTCCAGCTGCAATGCTTGCATTTGGGAAACTTTGCCTTAGGCAATTATTTTACATGTGAAATCAGCTTATTCTTCTCCTCTCTATTTTTTCTTTTACAATATCATGAAGTCAGTAATAGCACATCATTAACAGTATAATGTTATAGACCAGTCCTATGCTCAGACCTTTGCACACTTGCACTTGATAAAAAGTTAACTGTACCAAAACAACATTCTGTCACTCGTTTACCTTCCTGTTGCCTTTCACCATTTACCATCACCCCGCCACTCGCCCCATCTCTCCTCAGACTGCTGTGGCACGGCCCACGCCTCCCTTCACACGATGGAGAGCGCGCCGCCAGTCGAGCACTTCTCGCTGCGCTGGAACAACTTCCAGTCGACCATCACCTCGGCGCTGGCCGGCCTGCGCGACACGCAGGCGTTCGTCGACGTCACGCTGTGGACGGACGGCCGCCAGATCAAGGCGCACCGGAACGTGCTCTCCGCCTGCAGTCCCGTCCTGCTGGAGCTGCTCAAGGTGAGCACGACGGGTGCCGCCAGAGGGGGCGCAGGAGCTGAAGGGGTGTTCATGATAGTGGATGCACGGTGTGGTTAGCAGCGTGTACACTGTACATGGATCATACCCATAAAGCCAGTGGCGTTTTCAATAATGTCCAGAGTGTGTATACATCTCGTGAACACTCCCAATGACAGGTATTTCTGGGCGATTTCGGAAACGCTCCGCTTCCTGCTGGCAGTGCAGCAGATACGACGGCGCGGGGGCTGCCATATAACCAAGAAGTTGTGGCGCCCTAAAGCTGTCATCGTCATCATCGTCGTGTTTTGTTTGTATCTACCCGATGTTTTATCTAGACACCTACGTGTCTGCGCTGCCAGTCACAGCAGCACACACCATCACGTTTTCGAAGCCGTGTCGTGGGCAGCGCCGTGGCCGTGTTCCGTATGCGACGTACGCCCGCTGTGTCTGTTTTCACAGGACAACCCGTGCGCGCACCCGATCATCATCCTGCGTGACGTCACGCACGCCGACCTGTCCGCCATCGTGACGTACATGTATCAGGGAGAGGTGAACGTGGCCCCGGAGGCGCTACGCACCTTCCTGCACACCGCCCAGCTGCTCAAGGTCAAGGGACTGGCCGACGCCGGCATCCAGCAGGAGGTGAGGAGGCGGAGGGGTGTGTGTGTGGGGGGGGGGGGAGGCTGGGATGTGAGGAAGCGCGAGGACGACTGGTCAGACGGGGGCCAGGAGTGAGAAGGGAGACAGGTCAGACGGGGACCAGGAGGTGAGAAGGGAGACAGGTCAGACGGGGACCAGGAGGTGAGAAGGGAGACAGGTCAGACGGGGACCAGGAGGTGAGAAGGGAGACAGGTCAGACGGGGACCAGGAGGTGAGAAGGCGGGAGACAGGTCAGACGGGGACCAGGAGGTGAGAAGGGAGACAGGTCAGACGGGGACCAGGAGGTGAGAAGGCGGGAGACAGGTCAGACGGGGACCAGGAGGTGAGAAGGGAGACGGGACAGCCAGGGGGACGGCAGGCTGGGCACCATGTGCGGCGAGCACGGAGCTCAGCGGGCAGAATGGTGCTGCAGGACGACCGACTGACTAGGGTAAGACGATGAGGGCCGCGTTCTGACCTTCGAACTCGTATAGCTTTCGACACTGAACATTATCAATTTCCTGCCGTGTCAGTGGGAATTATGCGATCGGCAATCAAGGTTCACGTACACGACTATCCGAGGCCAGTGAAGAGATGTAATTCTGTGATCTCCTCTCATTCAAAGAAGGACGCCACTTCTTATAATAAAGCCTGTTGAGAAGTCCATTTATAGTCAAAACTAAATTGAGTAGCCCATGTAATCATATTGAATAGTCTTTATTATAAATATAGAGAGAACATGCTAAATGACGCTGAAGACAACAATAGTTATGGTGCTGTTGATGATTAGGGAACAGGGCTGGGAAATAAAACAGTGCAGGACGTGTGTGTCAGCTGATAAACCGTATGGGGCCGGGAGACTGAATCAGCTAGGCCTGGGCTCGGCTGGAGAGCAGGATATGATGAGTTGCCGGACCCGGTACAAACTCACCGACTCACGGAGGTTGTAGACACGCCACAGCTGACACCGGGAAGCCCTGGACAGGGAGGGCGGGGGCGGGGGGGGGGGGGCGCCCGGCGGAAGGAGCGCAGATAGGCGTCAGCGCGGGTCACCGGTGTCCGGCTCGGCCGCTGATGACGACACGCGCTCGGTGCGTGGCGTATTTCCTGGCCGCGATGACCGGGAAGACGAAGGAGCCGGGGAAGGGCGGCAAGGCTGGTCTGCTCCATCCCTCCCACAGAGATGTGACTTTTTGTGGCGTACACTGCACAGTCAACACAGGCGACGAGCCCGTCCGTTTGTATAGACGGTGACGTTTGTGACGCGACGCCCGATGATGGGTCGGTCCGCCACCGAGCCCGACCTATGGCACGAGTCGGTCCGCCACCGTCAGCTGTAGTCCGTAGTCGTCAGCTATCATCCAGACACATCCGAGTACCTATGGCACGATTATGAGTCGGTCCGCCACCGTCAGCTGTAGTCCGTAGTCGTCAGCTATCATCCAGACACATCCGAGTACCTATGGCACGATTATGAGTCGGTCCGCCACCGTCAGCTGTAGTCCGTAGTCGTCAGCTATCATCCAGACACAGCCGAGTACCTATGTCACGATTATGGGTCGGTCCGCCACCGTCAGCTGTAGTCCGTAGTCGTCAGCTATCATCCAGACACATCCGAGTACCTATGGCACGATTATGAGTCGGTCCGCCACCGTCAGCTGTAGTCCGTAGTCGTCAGCTATCATCCAGACACAGCCGAGTACCTATGGCACGATGATGAGTCGGTCCGCCACCGTCAGCTGTAGTCCGTAGTCGTCAGCTATCATCCAGACACATCCGAGTACCTATGGCACGATTATGAGTCGGTCCGCCACCTTCAGCTGTAGTCCGTAGTCGTCAGCTATCATCCAGACACAGCCGAGTACCTATGTCACGATTATGGGTCGGTCCGCCACCGTCAGCTGTAGTCCGTAGTCGTCAGCTATCATCCAGACACATCCGAGTACCTATGGCACGATTATGAGTCGGTCCGCCACCGTCAGCTGTAGTCCGTAGTCGTCAGCTATCATCCAGACACATCCGAGTACCTATGGCACGAGTCGGTCCGCCACCGTCAGCTGTAGTCCGTAGTCGTCAGCTATCATCCAGACACATCCGAGTACCTATGGCACGAGCAGGGATTATGGGTCGGTCCGCCACCGTCAGCTGTAGTCCGTATTCGTCAGCTATCATCCAGACACAGCCGAGTACCTATGGCACGAGCAGGGATTATGAGTCGGTCCGCCACCGTCAGCTGTAGTCCGTAGTCGTCAGCTATCATCCAGACACAGCCGAGTACCTATGGCACGAGTCGGTCCGCCACCGTCAGCTGTAGTCCGTAGTCGTCAGCTATCATCCAGACACATCCGAGTCCGCCACCGTCAGCTGTAGTCCGTAGTCGTCAGCTATCATCCAGACACATCCGAGTACCTATGTCACGAGTCGGTCCGCCACCGTCAGCTGTAGTCCGTAGTCGTCAGCTATCATCCAGACACATCCGAGTACCTATGTCACGAGTCGGTCCGCCACCGTCAGCTGTAGTCCGTAGTCGTCAGCTATCATCCAGACACATCCGAGTACCTATGGCACGAGTCGGTCCGCCACCGTCAGCTGTAGTCCGTAGTCGTCAGCTATCATCCAGACACATCCGAGTACCTATGGCACGAGCAGGCGCTACTGCAGTCTGTATGATGATGATTGGGGTTTAAATGCGCCGCAACTCCATGGGTGTTGGCTATCTGGCGGCGGTGGCTCCCATGCTGCAGCTTGTGGGGATGCCTTGTAATGCCGTAATTGTTTATTTACATGTACTTCCGCATATTTCGTCCGTCTGTTTGGTGTCAGACCAACGCAGAACCTTAGCTGACGTCGCCACATGCGCTGTGGCGCCAGCTGCGCTGCGATAGCCGCCGGTGAGCCGAGCGTAGCGAACGCGCCCCCGGCTGTAGCGACACGTCAGGGTGCCGAGTGCCGGTGGCGTCAGCCGCGGCCGCGCCGTCAGTGAGTCAGGGGGGGGGGGAGCCGCCGCCGTCATCGGCCGATGTCCACCCCCTCCCCCTGCCGCAGCCGCCGTCACCGTGACCCCACTACCGCCGCCGCCACCCCCCCCCTTCCGCCGCGCCGCCGCTGCTGTTCTCCCCCGCCCCTACTTCCACACCCACTACCGCCGCCGCCGCCGCCGCCGCTGCTGTTCTCCCCCGCCCCTACTTCTACCCCCACTACCGCCGCCGCCGCCGCGCCGCCGCTGCTGTACTCCCCGCCCCTACTTCCACCCCCACTACCGCCGCCGCGCCGCCGCTGCTGTTCTCCCCCGCCCCTACTTCCACCCCCACTGCCGCCGCCGCCGCCGCCGCCGCCGCCGCCGCCGCCGCCGCCGCGCCGCCGCTGCTGTTTTCCCCCGCCCCTACTTCCACACCCACTACCGCCGCCGCCGCCGCCACCACCGATACCGATGCCGGTCCCGGCGGTGGTGGCGGTGGGGTGACTCACCACACAGTCAGCTGTGGCGGTCAGTCTCCGCGCATATGCTGGCCGATGTCCACTCACGACACTGCAGTCACTGCGGGTACGACGCAGAAATACAATATATACTGTGTAATAACTATACGGGGCAATAGTGTTCGGAATAATTACTTCTGAAGCCTAATTGGAGGCTTACCTCGCAGGATTGCGTATTGATATCTTATTGGGACATTCGTCGGATATCCGCAGTCATTTTGTGTCCAGAGCTGGCCAAGCCCCTACAGTCTACACCCTTCAGTGAATGACGTACTCCAGAAAAATGATAACTTTGTATGCCATACAATGGCATCACATTTTAATTGCAGGCGCTCAGAGCCATGCCCGGTGAAAACTCTGCAAAACGATATCTGTTTTGTTATTCGTTACTCGAGCTCATAATGGTACGTATCTACCGTTCAGAAATGTCACCGACACGGGCCCGCCCCACTCACCACTGTGACCTGACCTGCGTCCAGTGATCTGACCAGTCTCGCCCCACTGTGACCTGACCTGTCCCACCATGACCTGACCTGTCCCACCATGACCTGACCTGTCCCACCATGACCTGACCTGTCTCACTGTGACCTGCCCTGGCCCCACTGTGACCTGCCCTGGCCCCGCTGTGACCTGCCCTGGCCCCACTGTGACCTGCCCTGGCCCCACTGTGACCTGCCCTGGCCCCACTGTGTCCTGCCCTGGCCCCACTGTGACCTGCCCTGGCCCCACTGTGACCTGCCCTGGCCCCACTGTGACCTGCCCTGACCCCACTGTGACCTGACCTGACCCCACTGTGACCTGACCTGTCCCACTGTGACCTGACCTGAACCCACTGTGACCTGACCTGACCTGACCCCACTGTGACCTGAGCTGTCCCACTGTGACCGGACCTGTCCCACTGTGACCTGACCTGACCCCACTGTGACCTGAGCTGTCTCACTGTGACCGGACCTGTCCCACTGTGACCTGACCTGACCTGACCCCACTGTGACCTGACCTGTCCCACTGTGACCTGACCTGAACCCACTGTGACCGGACCTGACCCCACTGTGACCTGACCTGACCCCACTGTGACCTGACCTGGCCTGACCCCACTGTGACCTGACCTGTCCCACTGTGACCTGACCTGAACCCACTGTGACCTGACCTGAACCCACTGTGACCTGACCTGTCCCACTGTGACCCGACCTGTCCCCACTGTGACCTGACCTGACCCACTGTGACCTGACCTGACCCACTGTGACCTGACCTGTCCCCACTGTGACCTGACCTGACCCACTGTGACCTGACCTGTCCCACTGTGACCTGACCTGTCCCCACTGTGACCTGACCTGTCCCACTGTGACCTGACCTGTCCCACTGTGACCTGACCTGTCCCCACTGTGACCTGACCTGTCCCCACTGTGACCTGACCTGTCCCCACTGTGACCTGACCTGTCCCCACTGTGACCTGACCCCACTGTGACCTGAGCTGTCCCACTGTGACCTGACCTGTCCCACTGTGATCTGACCTGAACCCAATGTGACCTGACCTGAACCCACTGTGACCTGACCTGACCCCACTGTGACCTGACCTGACCTGACCCCACTGTGATCTGAGCTGTCCCACTGTGACCTGACCCGTCCCACTGTGACCTGACCTGTCCCACTGTGACCTGACCTGACCCACTGTGACCTGAGCTGTCCCACTGTGACCTGACCTGCCCCCTCTGTCCGGCAGGCGGATGCCTGTATATACGACTCTCCTGTGTCGGCCGGCAGCGAGTCGCCGCGACCCGTGTCTCCGCCGAAGCGGCGCCGTCCGCTGCCGTCCGACGAACCCCCGCCGGAGCCGGCCCCCGTCCCCGTCCCCGCCCCGGCGGCGCTGAACGGACACGGCCCGGGCGGCGGCGGAGCAGGGACGCCCGAGCCGGAGCCGGCCGACCAGCTGGACAGGGACAGGGAGATGATGGACCGGGATCGCCTGTCCGCCCAGCAGCTGATACTGGCTGTAGAGGAGCTGGAGAACGGGGACATCGGAATGGGTGAGTTGGAATGGGCGAGGAGGGCTTTGGGGTGAAACTAAGTACATCCAGGCGAGATGGTGGTAGTGGACAATCGTTTGATTTGCATTTGGTTGAAGTAGAGTACGAGTTTTTGTATTGACGTTTATATCATTACCGCGAGGGAAATATGTAATTGTATATGCTGCCGTAAGTGTAAGCGAACGGTATCTGCTTCAGGATTCGCATGCTACGTCATTGGCCACGCTCCGCTTCGTCTAGTTATCCCCTGCTATCCTGTGAGTATCCCGCGCCCAACGCGAAACCAACACTCCATCGTCCACCTCCACTCAATCAACAAACTACCTTTCTGATATCCGACTATATCCTTTCTGCCACTGACCTCCCGGATCTGACGCTCCTTTGCTTCGTTGACTTATGGAATATTTTGCTGCAATCGACCGCTCACAGATCCTTACCGAACTTCACGCCTCACACATTACCCTGACCTCCGTGGCTATACTCAATCCGTTTGTGTAGCTGCCGAAACTGAGCCTGGCCACTTTAAGTTGTTGGCCGATCCCATCGGAGTATTCCCGGGCTCGTCTCTCTTGGCGCGTGCTCTGGCTTCCAGACGTGATGCACTGATCCAGCTTGTTAGTAATGCTCGCTCTCTGTGTGCCGGTGTTTCAGACGTGCTGCCGCCTGCCGACACCGACCCGCCCTCTAGCCTGCCCTCGCCAGGTGAGACCCAGCACATTGTCCGTACATGGCGGGAGGTGAAGACCACAACTGAGTAAAGGTGGCACAATGGAGAAGCTTTGGCAACTGTCCTTTTGTAATGCGGACATCGGAACGTACGATTATGGGGGAAATGGAGATTGGCTGGATCATTGAATAGCACTCGGACATAGGTTTGTATACACGTACTGACATTGATTTCTTTGTTCCAGCGACTATGCTGGCAAACACCCCCATCGTCGGTGGCGCAAACGATCTGCGTGAGTAATTGTTACCGCTATTGTCACGTGGTGTGGGCCTGCCAGTGGATGGCCTGGGTAATCTTCGTTTGCTTTGTACATTTGCGACGACTGAAGCACAATGGCCGAGTTATTCTCAACTTGTTTCATATTTTTTTCTCTGACAAATTAATTTCATGGCATTTAAATTACGTTGATTGATTTCACATTCGAGGTGCAGAACGTGTTACGTTAATGATAGTAGAGGAGGCTTGACCTGTGAGGAGATGGCGCGCCTCCCTTGTATTCCACGGGAGGCGCGCCACCGTGCCGTGACCTTTCTAACCGGTCTGCCGTGACCTTTCTAACCGGTCTGCCGTGACCTTTCTAACCGGTCTGCCGTGCCCGCAGTGCGCCGGTCGCGATGGTGCGCCTCCTGCGAGAAGATGATCGTCCGCGACTTCGCGCGCCACAAACGCGAGGTGCACGGCGAGTCGAAGCCGCTGCCGTGCGACCTCTGCGGCTCCGTGTTCAAGTACAAACGCTCGCTGCAGGTGCACGTGAAGCGCAAGCACGACATCTCCTGGGAGAATTACCGGCAGACAGTGGACGGCGCCGGGCCGCCGGGCGAGCCGCAGGACCTCAGCCTGCGCACCGGCGGCCGCTCGCCAGAGGCCAGGTTTCGTGACGACGGCGCCACCTAGGCGCGCCGCCCGCCGCTGCTGACCACGCTTTCGCCGCAGTGCCAATGTCGCCCGCCTGCCTGCGAGGCACGGGAGCCGCACGTGCGCCGCCGGGGCTCCGGGATCTGCAGGGAGGCAGTGAGGCGGCTCGGGCGTTGACTCGTCTGGCCTGAGGAGCTGTCGACCGAGTGGCCACTGCCCCGGCGCCCCGCGTCCCGCCAGCCCGAGTTGGCCGCCTGGCGTCGCACATGCCATGTTCAGCTGCCTGCCGACTGTATGCGTGTGTGTGTGTGTGTGTGTGTGGGTGGGGAGGGGGGGCTGACGGACCGCGGCGGCGGCGGCAGGCCAGAGCTGCGTGTGGGTGAGAGTGCCAGCCTGTGTGTGACCCGTGTCGTGGCTTGCTCTGCGGGGCTCCCCTCCGCCCGTCGCTCGCGCGGTGTGCACAAGCCAGCTTCTCATCATGTATCCTCCGCCGGGCGAGGAACCAGCGTGCATGTGGCGCGTGCCGTGTGTGTGAGCGTGTTTTGTACTCGACTGGTGCGCGGCGCGAGCGGGCGAGCTTTCAGTCCGGCACAGGGAGCCGTGTCCCTGCAGGGAACCCCAGTCAGCGCGCCGTCCGCGGCCGCCAGACCGCTTAGTCATCTCGTATATATCCTATCAGAGGGCATGTTATCGTTTGTGCGCGCGCGGCCGGCGCGTGCGCCTGTTTATAGCTTTGTTGAGCGGCGACGAGTGTGGCGGACGCAGGCGCCACGCAATTCCCCAGTTGTGATTGAGTTGCCATTTTTCTTTCTGCGGAGACATTCCAGCGCCCCTGTGATGACCGGACTAGTCTCTTTAATCTGCCCCGCCGACGGCCAGTGCGAGGGGCGCCGCCGCCTGCCGCTCTCTGTATATCGCCTGTGGCTGATACGTGCCGAATATCATTATACGTGGAGACGTGGTTTGGTGTAAGGTTTTGCCCCGGTACGGCCCGGTCTATCCGGCGATGCCGCTGGGATTTTAGTCAGTTCGACACGGGATTCGGCATTCCTCAGTTTATCGAAGCTGATACACTTATTTCAGTAGTCGGCATCATCACAGCTTGACCTGACCCTACTTCTCGTTCCACCGTTCCGTCACACTTGCTGAGCGCCCACTGGCACAGCGTCTCGCCATAACCACGTGGCTGACGGACGCCCCCAATCGGTGTATATATTTTTTAGGATAAATAATCGGTACCATCGGGCTGGACGCGCGGCACACGGAGCCAAGGACGGCCGCTCGGCTTACTTCCCGAGCCGGGCCCGGCAGTCTGCCCGGTCCTCTGGGCGAGCCGGCGCTCTGTACCACCCACCCACACGGCGCCGCGACCCGCCCACACTCCCTCCAGCCTCACGTGAGCGTGCTCCGGCTATACAGCGGTTAATCAACCGGTGGAGACCATCGACAACTTCCAAACAAAAACAAAATTGCCACCATGATGACCGCGGCGCCGCCTTGCACGTCGCGGCGCGCGGACGAGCACCGACTTCCTCCCACTTCACGGACAATGCCTAAGTCCGGGAGCGCCGCGCGCGAGACAGACCTCGACGCGTGCGTGACTCCGTTCGACGCGCGGGACTCCGATCGTTCATGGCGCGTGGCACCGCTACGTCACCGATCGGGCAGCCTCCGTGACGTCACTGGTCACGTGACTCAGCCGGACCGGCGCGCCGTCTGAGCGACGCGTCCACAGCGCGGTGGGGCGTCCGGACCGCAGCACGGTCAGTGTCAGTGCGACTCGACACTCGCCGACACTCACTGACACCTCCCGACACTCGTACACTCCCCACTCGACTGCCACCAGCGCTCCCCGGCCCCGAGCGGCGCCCACACTACATAAATATAGACTCTGGTCTCGACCGGCCGCGCGCTTTACACACACACATACACAGCACATGGACACGGGCAGCACGCGCTCGCGCACGCGGTGATCTCTCTGGCTGTCGGGCCTGGAATGTGTCTGACCGGCGGGAGGGGCGGGCCCCCGGACACGCGGTGATCACAGATGTTAAAAACACTCGTACTCGCACGCCGCGCTCCAGCCACGTAACAACACAATCATAAGAGTCGACGCGGGACCGCGGCACGCCGGCGCCGCCCGCCGGCCGCGCCGCGCAGCTGAAATGTCTATAGCGTCCGCTAGGTGTCACTGCCACGCGGCGGGCGGGAAGGAGTTGGCCTCACCCTGCTCGGCCACCTGCTGACCGTTCTGGGTGTAACCGACGCGCAGGCGCAGCCGTAGCGCCACCTGGCGACACGCAGATCCAGTCAGCACGGATAGAACCAATGAAACGCCTTTTCAGTCCATGAAAACCACCTCACATTAACACCCAGCAGCTCCAGTCAGCACGGATAGAACCAATGAAACGCCTTTTCAGTCCATGAAAACCACCTCACATTGACACCCAGCAGCTCCAGTCAGCACGGATAGAACCAATGAAACGCATTTCACGGTCCATGCAAACCACCTCCCATTGACACACCCATTATAGACGCTAGCCAGCTGCGATCGTGGCCATTGTAACCGTGCCCCAGACAGGCGCGTGGGTCTCACCTTGGAGGGGTTGTTGACGTTGATCGTCTGTGTGACGGTCTGGGACGGCTGGATCACGTTCCCGGACGGCGGCAGCATCTGCAGCTGTAACGTCTGCAGCGCAACGCAGAGGGCGAGGGAGTGTTAGCACGGCGAACAGTTGCTAGTGGCGCCCTGGTCTCTATCCGCTGTGTAGTCAACCCCCATGACGTGTTTTAACTCTCCTCTGACTGTAAGTTAAGATACAGTGCTTATCACCAGCATTTATTGAAGCTCTAAAAATTAGCCTCTCAAAATGTCCTAAGCAGAGCGTCAGCAGCGGGACACAGCCCACGCCACGCACGACACCCGTGCCTGTCAGCGCTGATAGCTGCTAACCTTAGGCACGGCGGCCTGGAAGACGAAGTCGCTGATGACGTCGGCTGACGTGTTGGAGGCGGTGACGCCGATGACACAGAGCGACGGGTTGTCGGCCGGCCGCCGGAACGCCATGTCTATCCGCACCGCGCCGCGCTCGAACACCGTGATGCTCGGGATTTCACCTGGACGACACGGAGAGACGCGGGTCAGCTGAGCCGAGCAGACATACAGCTGTCAGCAGCTGTCAGCAGCTGTCAGCAGATGTCAGCAGCAGACAGGCAGCTGTCAGACAGCTGTCAGCAGCTGTCAGCAGCAGACAGATAGCTGTCAGCAGCAGACAGACAGCTGTCAGCAGCTGTCAGCAGCAGACAGACAGCTGTCAGCAGCTGTCAGCAGCAGACAGACAACTGTCAGCAGCTGTCAGCAGCAGTCAGCAGCAGACAGACAGCTGTCAGCAGCTGTCAGACAGCTGTCAGCAGCAGACAGACAGCTGTCAGCAGCTGTCAGCAGCTGTCAGCAGCTGTCAGCAGCTGTCAGCAGCTGTCAGACAGCTGTCAGCAGCAGACAGGCAGCTGTCAGCAGATGTCAGCAGATGTCAGCAGCAGACAGACAGCTGTCAGCAGCTGTCAGCAGCAGACAGGCAGCTGTCAGCAGATGTCAGCAGCTGTCAGCAGATGTCAGCAGATGCCAGCAGATGTCAGCAGCAGACAGACAGCTGTCAGCAGCTGTCAGACAGCTGTCAGCAGCAGACAGACAGCTGTCAGCAGCAGACAGGCAGCTGTCAGCAGATGTCAGCAGATGTCAGCAGATGTCAGCAGCAGACAGACAGCTGTCAGCAGCTGTCAGACAGCTGTCAGCAGCAGACAGACAGCTGTCAGCAGCAGACAGACAGCTGTCAGCAGCTGTCAGCAGCAGACAAGCAGCTGTCAGCAGCAGACAGACAGCTGTCAGCAGCAGACAAACAGCTGTCAGCAGCTGTCAGCAGCAGACAGGCAGCTGTCAGCAGCAGACAGACAGCTGTCAGCAGCTGTCAGCAGATGTCAGCAGCAGACAGACAGCTGTCAGCAGCAGACAGGCAGCTGTCAGCAGCAGACAGACAGCTGTCAGCAGCTGTCAGCAGATGTCAGCAGCAGACAGACAGCTGTCAGCAGCAGACAGACAGCTGTCAGCAGCTGCCAGCAGATGTCAGCAGCAGACAGACAGCTGTCAGCAGTAGACAGACAGCTGTCAGCAGTAGACAGACAGCTGTCAGCAGCAGACAGACAGCTGTCAGCAGCTGTCAGCAGCTGTCAGCAGCAGACAGACAGCTGTCAGCAGCTGTCAGTAGCTGTCAGCAGCTGTCAGTAGCTGTCAGCAGCAGACAGGCAGCTGTCAGCAGCAGTCAGACAGCTGTCAGCAGCAGTCAGACAGCTGTCAGCAGCAGTCAGACAGCTGTCAGCAGCAGTCAGCAGCAGACAGACAGCTGTCAGCAGCAGACAGACAGCTGTCAGCAGCTGTCAGCAGATGTCAGCAGCGGACAGGCAGCTGTCAGCAGCAGTCAGTAGCTGTCAGACAACTGTCAGCAGCAGACAGGCAGCTGTCATACAGCTGTCAGCAGCAGACAGACAGCTGTCAGCAGCAGACAGACAGCTGTCAGACAGCTGTCAGCAGCAGGCAGACAGCTGTCATACAGCTGTCAGCAGCAGACATACAGCTGTCAGCAGCAGACATACAGCTGTCAGCAGCTGTCAGACAGCTGTCAGCAGCAGACAGACAGCTGTCAGCAGCAGACAGCAGCAGACAGCAGCAGACAGACAGCTGTCAGCAGCAGACAGACAGCTGTCAGCAGCAGACAGACAGCTGTCAGCAGCAGACAGACAGCAGTCAGCAGCAGACAGACAGCTGTCAGCAGCAGACAGCAGCAGACAGACAGCTGTCAGCAGCAGACAGACAGCTGTCAGCAGCAGACAGACAGCTGTCAGCAGTTGCCAGCAGATGTCAGCAGCAGACAGACAGCTGTCAGCAGCTGTCAGCAGCTGTCAGCAGCTGTCAGCAACTGTCAGCAGCTGTCAGCAGCTGTCAGAAGCTGTCAGCAGCAGTCAGCAGCAGACAGACAGCTGTCAGCAGCAGACAAACAGCTGTCAGCAGATGTCAGCAGCAGACAGGCAGCTGTCAGCAGCAGTCAGTAGCTGTCAGACAGCTGTCAGCAGTAGACAGGCAGCTGTCAGCAGCAGTCAGCAGCAGACAGACAGCTGTCAGCAGCAGACAGACAGCTGTCAGCAGCTGTCATACAGCTGTCAGCAGCAGGCATACAGCTGTCAGCAGCAGACAGGCAGCTGTCAGCAGCAGACAGACAGCTGTCAGCAGCAGACAGACAGCTGTCAGCAGCAGACAGACAGCTGTCAGCAGCAGACAGACAGCTGTCAGCAGCATACCGACAGCTACCAGCAGCTGTCAGCATGAGTCAGCAGGAGTCAGCAGTCAGCAGTCAGCAGTCAGCAGTCAGCAGTCAGCAGTCAGCAGCCAGAACAACTGGCGCCGCAGATAAGCGAAATTTGTCACAGATCTACGAACTACCAATGTGGCAATTAGCGAATTGTCGGAGGCGACACAGATGGCATAGAATATTGTTTGAGAGCCACCGAGCCTGGGGGCTTTCGATAATCGATTGAGTTCGAAGATCAGTGAGCTTTGCACCGACACGAAATGAGCAGCTTTGGATACCGCGTAGCGTTATGCCATTTCCTCTACTCAACGTCGTCCATTGAGATGACGCTGACCTGCGGTCGGTGCCGGGGCGGCGGCGGCGGGGGCGGGTCCGCCCAGCAGGCCGCCCAGACCGCCGAGCAGCGCGTCGTTGGCAGGGGCGGGGACGGGAGTTCCTCCCAGACCAGAGAGGCCGGCTAGCGGGGCTGCCGCTGGAGCCGGGGCTGGGGCGCCTCCTCCGATGTCCCCTACAGGCAGCGGGCACACCGGGTCAGGGACCACACACAGCTGACAACGGGTCAATACAACAAACTGACCACACAGCAATCAGCACAGCAAGAAGCTAACATACACAGCTGACAACGGGTCAATACAACCAACTGACCACACAGCTATCAGCAAAGCAAGAAGCTAACATACACAGCTGACAACGGGTCAATACAACCAACTGACCACACAGCTATCAGCACAGCAAGAAGCTAACACACACAGCTGACAACGGGTCAATACAACCAACTGACCACACAGCTATCAGCAAAGCAAGAAGCTAACACAGCTGACAACGGGTCAATACAACAAACTGACCACACAGCTATCAGCAAAGCAAGAAGCTAACACACACAGCTGACAACGGGTCAATACAACCAATTGACCACACAGCTATCAGCAAAGCAAGAAGCTAACACACACAGCTGACAACGGGTCAATACAACCAACTGACCACACAGCTATCAGCACAGCAAGAAGCTAACATACACAGCTGACAACGGGTCAATACAACAAACTGACCACACAGCTATCAGCAAAGCAAGAAGCTAACATACACAGCTGACAACGGGTCAATACAACCAACTGACCACACAGCTATCAGCACAGCAAGAAGCTAACACACACAGCTGACAACGGGTCAATACAACAAACTGACCACACAGCTATCAGCAAAGCAAGAAGCTAACACAGCTGACAACGGGTCAATACCACAAACTGACTACACAGCTATCAGCAAAGCAAGAAGCTAACACACACAGCTGACAACGGGTCAATACAACCAACTGACCACACAGCTATCAGCAAAGCAAGAAGCTAACGCACACAGCTGACAACGGGTCAATACAACAAACTGACCACACAGCTATCAGCAAAGCAAGAAGCTAACACACACAGCTGACAACGGGTCAATACAACAAACTGACCACACAGCTATCAGCAAAGCAAGAAGCTAACACAGCTGACAACGGGTCAATACAACAAACTGACCACACAGCTATCAGCACAGCAAGAAGCTAACACACACAGCTGACAACGGGTCAATACAACCAACTGACCACACAGCTATCAGCAAAGCAAGAAGCTAACACACACAGCTGACAACGGGTCAATACAACAAACTGACCACACAGCTATCAGCAAAGCAAGAAGCTAACACACACAGCTGACAACGGGTCAATACAACAAACTGACCACACAGCTATCAGCAAAGCAAGAAGCTAACACAGCTGACAACGGGTCAATACAACAAACTGACCACACAGCTATCAGCAAAGCAAGAAGCTAACACAGCTGACAACGGGTCAATACAACAAACTGACCACACAGCTATCAGCACAGCAAGAAGCTAACACACACAGCTGACAACGGGTCAATACAACAAACTGACCACACAGCTATCAGCACAGCAAGAAGCTAACACACACAGCTGACAACGGGTCAATACAACAAACTGACCACACAGCTATCAGCACAGCAAGAAGCTAACACACACAGCTGACAACGGGTCAATACAACCACTGACCACACAGCTATCAGCAAAGCAAGAAGCTAACACACACAGCTGACAACGGGTCAATACAACCAACTGACCACACAGCTATCAGCAAAGCAAGAAGCTAACATACACAGCTGACAACGGGTCAATACAACAAACTGACCACACAGCTATCAGCAAAGCAAGAAGCTAACACACACAGCTGACAACGGGTCAATACAACAAACTGACCACACAGCTATCAGCAAAGCAAGAAGCTAACACAGCTGACAACGGGTCAATACAACAAACTGACCACACAGCTATCAGCAAAGCAAGAAGCTAACACAGCTGACAACGGGTCAATACAACCAACTGACCACACAGCTATCAGCAAAGCAAGAAGCTAACACACACAGCTGACAACGGGTCAATACAACCACTGACCACACAGCTATCAGCAAAGCAAGAAGCTAACACACACAGCTGACAACGGGTCAATACAACAAACTGACCACACAGCTATCAGCACAGCAAGAAGCTAACACACACAGCTGACAACGGGTCAATACAACAAACTGACCACACAGCTATCAGCAAAGCAAGAAGCTAACACACACAGCTGACAACGGGTCAATACAACAAACTGACCACACAGCTATCAGCAAAGCAAGAAGCTAACACACACAGCTGACAACGGGTCAATACAACCAATTGACCACACAGCTATCAGCAAAGCAAGAAGCTAACACAGCTGACAACGGGTCAATACAACAAACTGACCACACAGCTATCAGCACAGCAAGAAGCTAACACACACAGCTGACAACAGGTCAATACAACAAACTGACCACACAGCTATCAGCAAAGCAAGAAGCTAACACACAGCTGACAACGGGTCAATACAACCAACTGACCACACAGCTATCAGCACAGCAAGAAGCTAACACACACAGCTGACAACAGGTCAATACAACCAACTGACCACACAGCTATCAGCACAGCAAGAAGCTAACACAGCTGACAACGGGTCAATACAACAAACTGACCCCACAGCTATCAGCAAAGCAAGAAGCTAGCACAGCTGACAACGGGTCAATACAACAAACTGACCACACAGCTATCAGCACAGCAAGAAGCTAACACACACAGCTGACAACGGGTCAATACAACAAACTGACTCACACAGCTATCAGCAAAGCAAGAAGCTAACACAGCTGACAACGGGTCAATACAACAAACTGACCACACATCTATCAGCACAGCAAGAAGCCAACACACACAGCTGACAACGGGTCAATACAACAAACTGACCACACAGCTATCAGCAAAGCAAGAAGCTAACACACACAGCTGACAACGGGTCAATACAACAAACTGACCACACAGCTATCAGCACAGCAAGAAGCTAACACACACAGCTGACAACGGGTCAATACAACCAACTGACCACACAGCTATCAGCACAGCAAGAAGCTAACATACACAGCTGACAACGGGTCAATACAACCAACTGACCACACAGCTATCAGCAAAGCAAGAAGCTAACACAGACAGCTGACAACGGGTCAATACAACCAACTGACCCACACAGCTATCAGCACAGCAAGAAGCTAACACAGCTGACAACGGGTCAATACAACCAACTGACCACACAGCTATCAGCACAGCAAGAAGCGCTAACACAGCTGACAACGGGTCAATACAACCAACTGACCACACCAGCTATCAGCACAGCAAGAAGCTAACATACACAGCTGACAACGGGTCAATACAAACCAACTGACCACACAGCTATCAGCAAAGCAAGAAGCTAAACCGAAGTTAAAGCACAAGTTCAGCCAGTTTAAACTCCCCATTACCATGGTGAACACTTGGGACATTTAGTGCACCAATACCTAATTGAATGAATGGAGGCGGAGCCTGAATGGGATGTTTTCTGACTTTCCGTAATCCAACATCACATGACTGGTATTACGACCTCCGTAGTCCTCAGAGATCCTACAGACATCCCACAGACCAGCGACCAGCAGGCGTCTTACCGAGCAGATCCAGCAGGTCCATGTTGGAGGTGGCGAGCGCCGCGGCCGGGGCGGCGGCGGGGCGTCGGCGTCACGTCCGACACTCCAGAGTCCATCCCGCCCAGCAGGGTCGAGCAGGGCGCTCTGTGCACGGAGACGGCCATACAGCGGTCAGACCAGACATATGGACAGTGGAACTGACGCTGGCGTAGGTGTGGACAGGGTGGTAATAGGGATTGTATGCGGCTTTGGTGGTCAGGGCAGCGCATGAGGATGAGAAGGGTTTTCAGGACGCTGACAGCGCGCGGAGGGCTTGCTAAGCTATCAGGGTTTCAGGACGCTGACAGCCGCGGAGGGCTTGCTAAGCGATCAGGGTTTCAGGACGCTGACAGTCGCGGAGGGGCTTGCTAAGCTATCAGGGTTTTCAGGACGCTGACAGCCGCGGAGGGCTTGCTAAGCTATCAGGGTTTCAGGACGCTGGACAGTCGCGGAGGGCTTGCTAAGCTATCAGGTTTCAGGACGCTGACAGCCGCGGAGGGCTTGCTAAGCTATCAGGGTTTTCAGGACGCTGACAGCCGCGGAGGGCTTGCTAAGCTATCAGGTGTTTCAGGACGCTGACAGTCGCGGAGGGCTTGCTAAGCTATCAGGGTTTTCAGGACGCTGACAGTCGCGGAGGGCTTGCTAAGCTATCAGGGTTTCAGACGCTGACCAGTCGCAGAGGGCTTGCTAAGCTATCAGGGTTTCAGAACGCTGACAGCCGCGGGAGGGCTTGCTAAGCTATCAGGTTTCAGGACGCTGACAGCCACGGAGGGCTTGCTAAGCTATCAGGGTTTCAGGACGCTCACGGCGGAGAGCTTGCTAAGCTATCAGGGTTTAAGGACGCTGACAGCCACGGAGAGCTTGCTAAGCTATCAGAGTTTCAGGACGCTGACAGTGGAGACGCTGACAGCGGAGAGCTTGCTAAGCTATCAGGGTTTCAGGACGCTGACAGCCGTGGAGGGCTTGCTAAGCTATCAGGGTTTCAGGACGCTGACAGTCGCGGAGGGCTTGCTAAGCTATCATGGGTTTCAGGACGCTGACAGCCGCGGAGGGCTTGCTAAGCTATCAGGGTTTCAGGACGCTGACAGTCGCGGAGGGCTTGCTAAGCTATCAGGGTTTCAGGACGCTGACAGTGGAGGGCATGCTAAGCTATCAGGGTTTCAGGACGCTGACAGCCACGGGAGGGCTTGCTAAGCTACAACTGCGCACCATGAGCATATTCGTATTGCAGCATCACGGTAAACGTTCATCGTCTCGCTACAACCGACAACATAGCGTTGTCCGGACAACTGTGTCAATCCGCACCACAACAGCCGGCGCAGATCCCCCCCCCCCCGTCTAGTCTCACCCCTGTTCCCTCGCTGAGCGTCTAAGCATCCCGCAAACCAACCAGCTACACCCGCCAACCCATCACGTGCATCCCTGCCCTCTCACCGAGCTGCTCTGCGCGGCGGGTGCGGGCGGACGCCGGGGCGGCGGCGCCGGTGATGCCGGTCGCTGCCCCCGCCGCCGGCGTGGCCGTGCCGTTGGTGAGGGCCGCGGCCGCTGGAGCGCGCCTCCATCGGCGGCATGCGCTCCAGCAGCGCCGGCCGCAGCGCGTCGTGCCGCGTGAACAGCTGCGAGAACTCCACACCCAGCGCTGCTGCAGCTCCACGTTCAGGTGGCAGCCGAAGCGTTCACAAGGTGCTGGATCTTCCTGCAGAGGCGGAGAGGGCGGAGTTACACGGGCCGCGCCTTTGCAGGAACAGTTCGGAGGGTTTAGACTGAGGTCGGATCGATGGCAAACACGTCTGTTGACTGTCATTTACCGGCAAGAACGGCAATTTGACTGAAACATGATCCAATTCGGTGACCACATACCGCCAGAAACGCCGGCACAACACAATACAATTGACGTACGCGTACGTACGCACGGTTTACGATTTACGATAGTGATACGATTACGATAACGATGGGCGGTTGGCGCGACTTACTTGAGCGCGACCGAGTCGGAGAGCCGAGAGCTAAGCTTCATGAGCGACATGAGCGCAAACTCCTTGGTGACGATGCCTCATCAGACTGCTGCCCAGGATCGCCTCGTACTGCGCCACAATCTCCTCCTCTGGCACCTGACACGACAGCAGGGGACACGGGAGTTGGAGACAGACAGCCGGCCGACACACAGCAGGAGATGGGACAGGGGAGCAGACAGTAGGAAAACGGAGTTATTAACACAGTGAGAAAAAAGATTACTGTCGCAGTAGAAAAAGACCACACAGATACCCAAGGCCAACACAGCTGACGCATCGCCGTCCAAGGTGCCTTCGAGGAGTATTCACCGACGGCGACACCTGACCCTCGACCATTCCTGACCATCACAAAATGACACTCACCGTCACCCACCCTACACTTTGATCTCAGCGAAGAGGCCGAGAGGCGATACACCTGCCCTCCGAGCTACCTTGACTTTGGGCGTCGCTGGTCCCACCCCTCGATCCCGGGCCAATCCCCGCTCCAGCCCACCTTGATCTGCGAGTCGCTGGCCTGTCCGGTAACGAGCATGTCTCCGTACTCGCCGACGCCCCAGGCAGTGACCTGCACCAACGGCTGGTGCTTGCGCGGTGGCGGCGCGCAGCGCGTCCCACATCTCACCGACTCACGTAGCTGTGCTGCTGCACCACCTCGGTCAGCAGCTGGATCGTCGACGCCACCACGTCGTCGCGCACGTTGTTGCCCGCCTGAAGGGAGTCAGGGGGGGGGGGGGGGGGGGGGGGGGCGGGTCAGGCGCGGTAGAGGCAGGGTGTTTTTTGAGCGGCGTAAACATGGAAGTGTTGGGAAGTGGGAATCGAGAGGAGCGAGCGAGTCGAAGCCGAGACAAAATAGCTGATAGTGAAATCGCTAGTCAACACCAGAAGGGAGCACCGCCTTATCGAATATGATCACCTAACACGGCGGATATGTGAAATACCGTGTTTCTTATTTCCGTCCGGCGAGCGGAAAAGGCACGCGAGTAGCGGACGCGTCACTCACCGCGCGCATAACCTGCAGCAGTGTCTCGATTGTGCCACCCGCACGTTTGGAGCGAACTTCTCTCCGCGGCCATCACACACTTGGACGAGACGATGGCCTGGAACTCCGCGTCGGAGGCCTCGATGAAGGCGATGAGCTCCTTCATGATGGAGCGGATGTTGTTTCCGTTGAGCAGGCGCGAAGCAGAGCTCCATGGCGCGCTTCTGGATGGTGACGTCCGCGGGTCCTTGAGGCACTCGACGATGGTGCCCCGGTGCCGTTGCACGGCGCTGACGTCGGCCTGCACCGTCTTCAGCAGCGTGTTCAGCGCCACGTAGCGGATGTTCTTGTCCGTGTTGAGCAGGAAGCGGCCCAGGATGTTCACCGCCAGCACCTGAAGTGGTGGTGGTGGTGGTTATGGTGATGATGGGGAGCCGGGAGGGGGACCTCGGTCAGATACCCACGCAACAGCCGACAACTACACGGTGGAATATTGCTATATTGAAACCGGCAAGCAGAAAGCTTTAAGGAACCTAGATCAAATACCACAGTAAAGAAGAAACGACAAATGTTGAGAAAAGCGTGCCTGCGATAGTTTTCGAGGTTAAAGTAGTAGTACGCACCACACAGCAATCTACAACAAAACGTCAGACATTTTCACTCTGACCTGGTTTTGCCATCGATCACAAAAAAACAAACATAAAACTGGATTGACTTTAAAAACAAAAATTAAAAACCCAACTATTCTCAATGGAAATTACCCCCTCTCCCCCCATTGTCAACAACATTCACACGTCATCAATTTGTTACGATCCGTAATCTGCTGCTGTATATGCATTACCCATAACCTTAACATTTAATTCCCCGTGGTCCGCGCGCCCTCCATAAACAGCTGGCGACCCGACCCCCACAGCGCCGCCGGCCAACTCACCCGCAGCCCGCTCTCTGACTTGATGTCCATGATGGAGAGTACCGTCTCGTAGAGGATGGCGTTGCCGACGTTCTTCGACGTCTCCCGTGTTGGTGGCCACTTGCGCCAGCATGTCGTTCATCGCCTCCGACGCGTCGTCCATCGTTACGGCCCAGCAGCCGCAGCAGGCGCAGGATCTTCACCTGGAGCGACACGGAGGAGGGTCAGAGGTCAGGACACGGAGGAGGGGTCAGAGGTCAGAGGTCAGAGGCCAGGACACGGAGGAGGGTGTCAGAGGTCAGAGGTCATAGGTCAGGACCACATAGGAGAGAGTCAGAGGTCAGGACACGGAGGAGGGG
Organism: Chirona hameri; assembly: GCA_036785665.1. Taxonomy (NCBI): domain Eukaryota; kingdom Metazoa; phylum Arthropoda; class Thecostraca; order Balanomorpha; family Balanidae; genus Chirona; species Chirona hameri. The sequence continues at coordinate 53,131 of JAXIVJ010008204.1, forward strand.
TCAGAGGTCAGGGACACGGAGGAGGGGTCAGGGGGTCAGAGGTCAGAGGTCAGAGGGGGACGGACGGGGTCACAGGTCAGAGGTCAGAGGTCAGGACACTGAGCAGAGGTCAGAGGTCAGAGGTCAGAGGTCAGAGGTCAGAGGTCAGAGGTCAGAGGTCAGAGGTCAGAAGTCAGAGATCATAGGTCAGAGAGGGACGGATGGATGGGACGGGGTCAGAAACGGGGCGGAGGGACGGGCGGTGGATCAGAAGCCTAAGGCTGCCAGAATAGTCAGAACTCAAGAGACGACACGACCAGCACGAGCAGCACGACTATTGTCAATCTGGATACAGTAAATTTAAATCTTCTGGGAGCTCACGACCGGAATTGCTACTGTAAACACACACGGTTTCCGGAACATGGAGCCAATCAATACATCGCCAATGTGACGCAGAATTCCCAATACGACCGAAGAAACAAATAGGGAAAGGCCACTCGGGCGCCGAACTATCCGAGTCGAAACACGGTGCGATGATCGATACGTACTACCATAACTCAACGACAGATACGACTGTCGACCGCGCATGTGTGTTCAGGGCACATGTGTGTTCAGGGCACATGTGTGTTCAGAAATGCTGTTCATAACGTCTAGGATGGACTTGCTCGCTATGACCCCGAGCAATTTGCATGATCAGCGAGTATGCAATTATTTCGTTCGAGGAAGAGACCACTGATGTTTGTCATTGATTCCTAAACACTGACCTGCAGGAAAGGGTCACCACTGACACCCTGCCACTGACGCCATCACTGACCTGCAGGAAGGGGTCACCACTGACCCCTGCCACTGACCCCCGTCACGTGACCTGCAGGAAGGGGTCCCTGACGCCGTCACTGACCTGCAGGAAGGGGTCACCACTGACCCCATGCCACTGACCCCCGTCACTGACCTGCAGGAAGGGGACCGTACGCCTGCTCCTGGCCTGCAGGAAGGGGTCCCTGACGCCGTCACTGACCTGCAGGAAAGGGTCCCTGACGCCTGCCACTGGCCTGCAGGAAGGGGTCCCTGACGCCGTCACTGACCTGCAGGAAGGGGTCCCTGACGCCGTCACTGACCTGCAGGAAGGGGTCCCTGACGCCGTCACTGGACCTGCAGGAAGGGGTCCCTGACGCCGTCAGTGACCTACAGGAAAGGGTCCCTGACGCGTCACTGACCTGCAGGAAAGGGGTCCCTGACGCCTGCCACTGGCCTGCAGGAAGGGGTCCCTGACACCGTCACTGGACCTGCAGGAAGGGGTCACCACTGGACCCCTGCCACTGACGCCGTCACTGACCTGCAGGAAGGGTCTCTGACGGCCGGTCCACTGACCTGCAGGAAGGGTCTCTGACGCCGTCACTGACCTGCAGGAAGGGTCCCTGACGCCGTTACTGACCTGCAGGAAGGGGGTACCTGACGCCGTCACTGACCTGCAGGAAGGGGTCCCTGACCGCCGTCACTGACCTGCAGGAAGGGGTCACCACTGACCCCTGCCACTGACGCCGTCACTGACCTGCAGGAAGGGTCTCTGACGTCGTCACTGACCTGCAGGAAGGGGTCCCTGACGCCCGTTACTGGACCTGCAGGAAGGGTCCCTGACGCCTGCCACTGACCTGCAGGAAGGGTCCCTGACGCCTGCCACTGACCTGCAGGAAGGGGGTCCCTGACGCCTGCCACTGGACCTGCAGGAAGGGGTCGCTGACAGCCCGTCACTGAACCTGCAGGAAGGGGTCGCTGACGCCAGACACCGTCGTGCTCGGGCGAGTATCGCGCCATGATGAGGTTCTTCAGAATGCGGACCAGGTTCGGCACCAGCTGTAACGCAGTGGCCCGTCAGCGCCCGGCACCAGCACCA
>JAXIVJ010008205.1:0-35000 GCA_036785665.1 Chirona hameri
ATGCAGTGACACTTGCTTCCTTCAAAATTAGATTAGATAAATACTTTACGGAGAAGGGAAGGTTCATAAATACTCGTGGAATTAGCCTTCTTTTATGCAGGTAGGTAAGGTATTTGAAGGGGCGAGACTGGACCCTTAAGGGCGTTTTGAGGCGTCCCGTCCTTTGACCTTGAAAACGGCCTTAAAGATGACCTTGAATGTCAAAATAAATGTTATTTTCGTGATCAGCGTGCTCCAATTGACCTGTAACCACATTTTGAAGCGAATCGCTACTGGACGCTGAATTCGAATCCGAATCCGACGCTAACTTCACGGACATCGAGACTGGTGGAGAGGGGGGGGGGGAATTCGGATGGGCCCTAGAGGCTCTTTGTTGTACTTTTATTTTATGTCTTTATGTCGGCAGGGTGACAAAGCAGCCAGTTCAGTCCCTGGCCAGGTCGGAAGGCCCTCTGAACAGGCCGAAGGGGCCTGTTCCTAGGGCTTCTTGGAAGGTCAGAGGAGTCCCTGGTCAGACCGGAAGGGCCCGAAGCACGTAGATATCCCAGATGCAGATTACATACAAAGAGGACTTACTCTACAAGAAAAAGATTCAAATCGGAGCTTTCGGGTATATTGTAACACCCTTCGTCAGCGATTAAGAGACATTCGGTAACAGGTCATTGCTCGTCTTTAAGAAGAGCAATGACATGTTACCGAATGCCTCTTAATCGCTGACGAAGGGTGTTACAATATACCTGCAAGTTCCGATTTTAATTTGTCTTGTAGAGTAAGCCCTCTTTGTATTTAATATATATCACTAATTCCACATCATGCATTGTCTCGGATCTCAGATAAGTCCCTGAACAGGTCAGAAGGGCGTTCAAAAGGTCGGAGGGGCCCTACACGATCTGAAGGGACCCTGGGCCTTTCAACAGTAAGAATACAGTTGTCCAGGATTTCTTTCCCGCTGCTCCGCGGCGCAATTCAAGTACAAATTCAAGTATATGCGGGTTAGAAAGAACAAAAAGAAACGGGCCGATTCTCGGCGCATTTATGTGTTAAGTTGCAACTTTCCTGTATAATTGGAAATATAATTAACTTAACCCTCGCGCCTAGGACGCGCCTGGTCCTAAAACGACCCCACCTGAGGTTTTATTGCATAAATTTGTACACATGCAACCCATCTCGCTGAAATTTTGAGTAGCTGAGTACACAACAATTATACGTATGCTGTACAATTTCATTGAAATTGGTCGAAACATTTGGGAGATAATGATGTTTTGATGACGTCATGTTGGTGGAAAAACGATAAAGGTTTGAAAAATCGTAGAAAACAGAGTTTTGAAGAAAATTGCAAACGCAAATAATAAAAGATATAAAATGTCATGTTCTTTAAAATGACATTCTCGGATTTCCGAATTTTTTGTTTTTTGAATCCTAAAATGAACAAAAACTTATTTGTTTTTTAAAAATCACCACAAAATCAAAATATTCAAAGATGTTAAAGAACCGGAATATATGTGAGATAAATGAGTATGGACAATATTCAAACCAAATTTCAAAGCAATATCTCTCTTTTTTACTGAGTGATGGCTCCTTAAGTGTAAGCAACTTATGACGTCATCTTTTAATAACTTTGTTACACTTTTTTTGACCAGATACGAATAAATAGTTACCTTCTCTGTATTTCTGAGACAAAACTGGTCTAGGAACATGCCTTTTATTTGCGTTTATCAATTTCTAATTTTTGAGGTTTTTTGCCAGAGCAAAATCGCTGTTCTGGACGTGGTCGATCGAGGTCATTCACTTGACCTGGAAGGTTTCTAGTTGACCCGAAACCTAAAAATTGCATACTGTTAGATTCCAAACATGACAGGCAAGATGTTAGTTTTTTACCACGTTGCTCTATCTTGCTTGCTTTTTAGGACCCCCCCCCCCCCCCCCCCCTCCGTAGGGCGAAGGTGAAAAAAGCTACCTTAGGGCGAGGGTTAACCCGCGAGTCACTGGGGGGACTTTTTTTTAGCCCCGCCTTAGGAATATTAGGCATATCTCAAAAACTAATGCAGATATCGATACCAAACTTTCAGTACCTCACCGGGCATCATTTGTACACCTTTTGTGCAAAAATGAAGCAATTTCGTCGGACATTTTGCGAAATATAGTGAATTTAATGAGGTCTCTAAACACGATTTTGACACAAAAATCAGCTAAACTTTGCCACGCCATACAAATGCCACATTTGAAGAAAAATGCAATCGGAAAACGCTAAAAGGTAAAAAAAAATTGCAAGGGCTACAAACCAGCTATCTCGAAATTTCGTAAATTTTGGTTTTGGACACCAAAAATTGCATTTTTTTTAATGCCCACAAAATCAATTTTTTCAAAGATATTAAAATAACGGAATATATGTCAGATAATGACATATGGGTAACTATCATACCAAATTTCAAAACGATATCATCTTTTTTGACTGATATGACATGATGGCATATAAAGTATGGGAAATCATGACAAATCATTCATTTATATTTATAAATTTCAAATGTTGACCTTGAGTGACCTGAATTTGACCTGAACTTGACACTAACTTCACGTAAATGAAGTCCGGTGGTAAAATAACTATCACTATCGAATTATATGTGTAAAAGCATCCATAAAACATGTGCTGCATGACTTTCGTAGATATTTTGTGTGTAGTGACCTTTTGTGACCTGATCCTTGACCTTGATCTTTTCCAACAATCTCACTTTAGCTCATGTGGGATATGTATCATACCTTTGACAGCACTTTGGGTGATCATAGGCGCAATCGAAGGCCATGGATGGCAAGTATTGTCCATAAACTCAAATACCTCGATTTTGACGTTTGACTTGACCGTGACCTGACATGTGACCTTAATGTGAAATTTGTAAGTGTGTGATAGGTTTATCACATTACTCGCTTTCGAATGCCGCCTTGTGCGTCCCGCTGCTATAATTGGTTCTGAAGATACCAGGGGGGGGGGCTAAAAAAGCCCCCCCCCCCCCGCCCTCACCCCCTAGTGAGTCGTGTTTAATAATATACCCCAGTGACTGCCGGGTTAAGCACTTTTTACCGTACTTTTAAACGCACAATAACATTTTTAGAGGTCCGCACCATATGCAATGTGACGCATTGATAAGATTTCATATATAGGGCATAAGCCTGAAAATTTTCGCGCCACTCCGCGGCGCAATTTGTTTAATAGTTCCAGGTCTTGAGCTTAAACAAAATATTCCAAGTTGGTTAACTGATTCCAAATTGGTGTCGCTGGTTCCAAAGTTGATATTGCAGTTTGCTAACACCGGCTCCTAAAAGTTGGTATGGCCTATGCCATACCTGTCATACTGCATTTTCCATCCGTGTGACGTGCCTTTTCATCGGTTTTGTTTGACCCTTCACCGCTTGGGAAGGGCCCTTTCAGCGTTCGGGAAGGGGACCCTTTCAAGGCGCCACCCCCCCCCCCCCCGACGAAATCCTGGCTGCGTGCCTGTCCTTGGCATAGGCGTAACCACCTTCCGAAAGTAGGTGGGGACGGAGGAACTTTGAAGTCGATTCTTTCCATGCAACGCCCATAGGCGTAATGTTAAAATCCGAAAGTGTTACTGGGGACTGATCCCCAGTGACCCCAGTGGTGGTTACGCGCCTGGTCCTTGGTGGTACCTAATTGCTAGCCCCAGGGCCCACTCCCTTCATAAAATATTAACTTTCAAGCGGGCTACATGTTTAGCTAGCTTGCCGACTTCCGAAAAAAGGCGACGCGAACGTAAAGACCCGCCATCGGCACCCGGAAGCTGCTCCAGCGGTGCCCAACTTGCTGGACTGAATAGCTAATAGTGGGACCAGGCCAGTTCTTCGATTGAGGCAGTTTTTTTTTTTCCTAACCTCCCGGACCGGCCTATAGCCATTTTCCGGGGAGGGGGATTACTTCTGGCAATTTGCCAGGAAAAGAGTTACGTTAACCGGTTTATGTGACCCGGAGCTTGCTAGGGAGTAGGGTATCTATTTTACGTTAATGAAATGTTCAAAGTAAATATAATATATAGCCTTACGTTAAGTCTTTCGTTCAAGATCAAAAATAAGTAAAACACGAGACACACGTACATATACATTTTATTACATACACTGATGAACACACATACACTTGTACACAATGTCAGTGTTGATGGAGCCGGGTGGTGCCATCATTGCAACAACGGGAGACTGTTGCCAGTCTCCCTGGCTCCGGCGCCCCGGCGAGACCTGGCTGTGGGGTGTATTTAGCTGGGCAAAAAGTCCTGAATAATAAAAAACCCAGCGTCTAACGCAAAGGGGAAAAAACCTGCGCTGAGAGCCAAAATTGCGCTAGGCCAAAAACCCCTGTTATATTTGCTTAACTAGTCGTGTTTGGTAGAGAAAATCGAAGAGGAGGCTTGTCAGTTCGGGATAAATATCACCTAACAGTGTTTGGAGATTTAATGTGATGCGGTTTTGTTGTGTGTAATTAATAATGTTCTGACGTTTGACGTTGTGTACTGGGCAAGTAATTAGTAAATGTTGAATTGTGTAGCGCGGATAACCTGGACAATGTTGGCAACTTGGTGGCGGAAGATTGGCTATAATATGATAATGCGTAATTTTTGTGTGACCGAGGCGAAGGCGTGCTAATACTATTTCTTTTTCTCTACAATTCTGATGACTAGATATAAAATGTTGGACTTTCGGCTTGATCGGATGGAGATGATAATGCGGAGCAGCGTCCCAGTCGCGCTGGCGCAGTATGCTAAGTTGAGAATTTATATAATTTAAAACGTCGCATACAGGACTTGGAATGTGGTTTTCTGAAGGTAATTCTAGGCTCAATTTCGCTAATCTGTCGACTTCCTCGTTTCCCGGGATACCAGCGTGTCCTGGGATCCAGAGGAATTTGATACTGCTATTTAAATGCTTAATTATCTGTCTAATTTGAAATACTATCGGATTTCTACAGTCACTAATCGAGGAAATGGCTGAGAGCGAGGCAGACGAGTCTGTGCAAATGATTACTTCTTTAAATTTTTCCTTTTTAACATATATTAATGCAAATAAAATTGATGATAGTTCCGCTGTGTATACGCTATTTGTGTCTGGAAGTCTGAAGTTACTGTTAACTGTGTTTGAAAAATATGCACCGCCGGTTCGGCCGTCGCGCCGTGAACCGTCTGTGTAAATGTATGTGTATGTGTTGTGTTGTGCTTTGTGTTCGTGGAAGAGTGTGTGTGTCTCTGCCGCCGTGACTGTGTTTTTGTTGTGTGTGAAGAGGCGGTGGGTGTCTGGTGTTGTGTCGAGCCAGTGAGGTGTGAGTGGTGGTGTTGGCATTGTGTTGATGTGTGGGATGTTGAATAGTGTGAGTGTTTGTCTGATTCTGTGACTGATAAGTGGGTGTCGTTTTTGTAGTAGTGTTTGCCGTCTTGTGGGTGCGGGGTGGGTTAAGATGTGGAATGTTGGGCGTGTGGGGTGTGAACTTGCTCTGGCGTAGAATCTAAGTAGTGTGTATTTGCGTCGGCGGCAGAGTGTGGGTATGTTTGTGTCGATGTGTAAGTTTGTGGTGTTGGTGGTGCGACAGGCCCCTGTCACGATACGCAAGGCAGTGTTCTGGACGGTTTGCAATTTTTCAATTTTTTGGGAACATATATCATCAAATAAGAATGCGTTATAGTCCAGGATTGGTCGTATCAGGGAAGTATATAACTTGAGAAGAGTGGTGCGGTCTGCGCCCCACTCTCTTCCAGTTAACGACTTCATAATATTTATTCGTCGCGTACATCTTTGTACTAAATCATTGAAATGTGGGATGAACGAAAGACGAGTGTCGAGCGTTACTCCCAGATACTTGAATGATTTGACAAAAGGGATAATTTGATTGTTATATTTTAATGGAATGTAGGGTTCCACATATACAGCTTTTTTCGAGAAAATCAAGGATGCAGATTTACTTGGAGAAACTTCCAGACCCCACTGGTCGCACCATACCTTTATATCAATGAGGACTAGTTGTAGAATTTTGCTGGCTTGATCTACACTGGGGTGGGAGAGCCACACCACCTGGTCATCAGCGTACATTGAAAATTTAAGACCTTTGTCGATCTTGTTAATATTACTGAAAATGTCGTTAATCATAATTAGAAATAGAGTTGGAGAGAGAACCGATCCCTGTGGGACACCGTGGTCCTGATTATGATTTGAAGAATATGTGTTACCGCACCTTACATTAAAAGTTCTATTTTCTAAAAAGTTTATTACAAACTTGGCAAGTCTACCTCGAATTCCGGCCTTATGGACCTTTACTAGAAGTGCAGTCTTATTGACTCTGTCAAACGCGGCTCTCAAATCAAGGAAAAGGGCAACTGTGACCTCTTTCTCTAGAAAGCCGCGCTGGACAGAGTCGATAATACCAACTAAATTGTCCGCAGTGGATCGACCGGGTCGAAAACCACTTTGGTATGGGGAAAGTAAGTTGTTTGATTCAATGTATGTCCTGATACGTCCATTAACCATGCGTTCGAATAGTTTACATGCACAACTAGTTAGAGAAATAGGGCGATAGCTAGCGGGAGAAGATTTAGGCTTGCGAGGTTTAAGTATAGGAATTAGCGTACTACTATGCCAAGATTCAGGGAAAGTGCCATCAAACCACATGGTATTGAAGGCTGCTAGTTAGTTAGTGAGACCAGTCTCAGTCAAGTTTTTAAAGAAGGAGTAGTCAATTTGATCTGGCCCTACGGAGGTTTTACCGCATTTACTAATAGCGTATGTTAACTCTGAGTTGGTGAAAAGAGAGTTATATATTTCTACGTTGTCAGAGTCAAAGTTAAGAGATTTAAATTTATCGTTAAGTTGGTTAGTAAAAGTTGGTGTACATTGTTGTGTAGATGATATGTTAGCGTAGTGTTGTGCAAATTGTGTTGCCACCTCTAGGGGGATCGTGTAAGATGTGTTGTGGATGTGTAAGTGTGGGATTTTGTATGCCGGTGGTCTTTTATTTGAAAATGATCTAATTAATGTCCAAATTTTTGAAAGGGAGGTAAATCGATTAAAGGTAGATGAAAATTCCTGCCAAGAGTCTTTTTTTGCTTTGTTAATGATTGTTTTTGCCAGAGAGCGGGCCCGGCGTACTTCGTTTTCGTTATCAGCGGTAATGCATGCTTGAAATTTTTTAAAAGCTCTTTTCCGGAGGGCGACAGCTCTCTGGCATTCTGTGTTCCACCACGGGGCAGTACGCTGTCGCGGGTGGTGTTGTGTGTGTGTGTGTGTGTGTGTGGAATGTGCTGATGTGCTGATGCGAGAATAGTGTTTAAAAATGTGTTAATGTCGGTCTGGGAGTCTGCGGGGTGACTAGTGTCAATGTGTTTTTGAAAGGAGGACCAGTCTGCTTTGCGAAGGTTCCATCTAGGCAGGGAGTAAAAATTTGTTTGCCCTGAAGGGGCTTGCAATTCTAAGTGAATTGGAAAATGATCGCTAAAAAGAGGATCAGATTGCACGTTAAATGTGAAAAGTGTCGCGATGCGTGGTGTGGTGAAGGGAAGGTCAATGGCGCTGTAAGTCACCTCGCCTCCTGAGTGGTGTACGTGTGTGTTTGATTGATCGTTAAGGAAGACCAAATTATGCCGGTCCAGTAGGTCCAGCATAATTTGGCCGCGGCGAGAGTCCAGAAGGCAGCCCCAAGCCCGACTATGCGCGTTGAAATCGCCCATAATCAGACATGGGGTGTTAATATTTTTAATAAGCTGGGAAAAAGAGTCAATGTCTATGTCCTCATTTGGACGGAAATAAATAGAGATTAAAGTCATTTCTAGCTGAGCGATTTTAATATTGACGCCGACTGCGTCTAGGGTTGTTTTAAGATCAATTTGGTGATGCAAAAGATTGTTTGAAATGAGTAAGGCCGAGCCGCCTCGGCGCGGCTTTGTGTTTACGTTATGTGTATATAGACTGAAACCGGGGATTTTAAAGGTATATTTAATAAAGTCGGCGTCAATAAAATGGGTTTCCTGAACGGCGGCTGCTAACGGATTGTTATTTAATATATAATGTTTGAATTGCCCCCAGTGGGACACCAGAGATCTAGTGTTCCACTGGAGGACAAATTCCGAGTGTGGGGAAGCCATTATTTAGGTTTACGGTCCAGAGCGCGCCTCACTGCGGCCCTGGTGTGGCGGTGTCTGTGGGGGGATAAGGATGGTTGAGGGATGCGTGTTTTTTGTGTTAGGATGGGAGTCCCCAGCTGCCCGGCTCCGGGCGGCGTGTCGGCGCTACTATTCGCGGACATGTCGTCATAGCTGTAGGACAGCTCAGAGCCGGCCCCGAGGCTGGCTGGCGAGGGGGGGCTGATAGGAGGGTTGGAGGACTGGCTGCAAGTGCTGCCGGGGGACGATGGTGGGTCTGTGCGCGGAGCAGCCAGACCCGTCTCCGGGAATGACGGCGCACTCGCGGCACTCACATTGCAGCGCAGCGATGGCGGTGGCGAGTCAGAGATAGTTGGCGCGTGCCTTGGTGGCGGTGGCGCATCTGACGTAGTCAGCGCGCACGGCGGTGGCGGTGGCGCATCACGTTGGTCACGTGTTTCGGTGTCGCGCTCCGACTGGGACTCGACGTCCTGAGCCGGAGTCCCGGGGGCGGTGGGTCGTCCCCGGGACTTTGGCAGCGCTTCGGGGCGCATCGGTTGGGTGGGAGGCGGGGGAGAGTTCCCCATCGCGTCCCGAGAGGTGTTCGGGCTGGTTCTGCCCTCTGGGCCTGCGGTCGGACTTCCGGTCTGGGGACCGTGTCGGCGCTGACCTCGAGAGGGGGGAGGCGACCTCGCAAGGAGGACTTCGGCGTAGGTGGCGGCTGGCCAGCTAGCCTGGGGCTGTGCCACAGCTCTGTCCTTGACAGGAGCCTCGGCCGCCCGCTTGCGCTCTTCCATTTTTGCCAGCTGGTCTTGCCAGGCTGGGCAATCACGACACCAAGCAGCGTGTCGTCCCGAACAGTTGGAGCAGCGTGGTGCTGTTCCAGTGGGGCAGTCGTCGGTCAGATGCCTGTCGGCACAGTTGAGGCACTTGGGCTCTCGGGCGTGACAGGTGTGCTCGGTGTGACCGAAGCGGCCACACCGGTAGCACTGCCGGGGGTTGGGCACCCAGGGTTTCAGCTTTAGGACCTCGTAACCCGCCACGATGGAGGGCGGGCAGATGAGGCCGCGAAACCTGAGTTTGAGGAGCGGGCTCAGTTTCCCATTTTGTTGGGGACGGAACCTCGTCACCTCAGTGACTCCTTGGGGGTGGAGCTCGTGCAGGAGCTCCTCCTCGTCCAGCATGGTTCGGATAGGGGCGTAGCACACCGCCTGAACGGTGTTCATGCGGTCTGCAGCCTTCGTCGAGATCGGTAGGTCCAAGAAGGTGGTTTGGCCGAGCAGGGTCAGAGCCTGCGATCGGTCCTTGACCTTGACCAGTAGAGCGCCCGATCGGATGGACCGGGCAAACTCTACATCTCCGATCAGGTGGGATAGGGCCCGCCTGATTCGGAAGGGGCTGAGCCCCCCGAACGAGTTTCCACTCGTGAGTTGCAGCAGCAAGAAGCTGCTGCCCTCGGGGATGTCGGGTGGTTCGACAGGTGGCTCACGGTCGGGAGGGTGGGTGCGCGGGTCTCGGGGACGAGCCCCAGCGGTGGCCATGGTGGGAGAGGAGCAGGAGGGTGTCAGACGGTCGCGCAACTAAAAAACGCTGCGGCGCCGGCACGTTGTGGGTGAGTGGTGTGGTTGTGTGGTGTGGATGTGTGGGTTGCCTTAAGGGCTGAGTGCGACTGGAGCAGCTGAAGGCCGTGATGGGTGCATTGTTAGTGTTAAAAATCGGTGGTTAAAATTGGCGGACCGCGTGGAGCGCGGTCGGAAATGTGACGTTTTGGCGGGAAACTGAAGGTCAAGTGTTTTGGCGGGAGACTGAAGGTCAAGTGAGGAGGAGGACGATTAAACCGTAGTAGTGTGTGAGGAGTGTGAGGCTGGCTGAAGGCAGGGATAGATAACCCGTAGAGATTTAAGAAAGAGTTAGAGAGAGAGTAGGGTAGCGTAGTAGAGAGATGGTGAAAAGGAACTCCAGGCCGGCTTGTTAAGTGCCGCTGCCACCCCTTGCGGGCCAAGCAGGGCAGTGTCACCGTTAGGTTGCCACCGGTGGAGAGAGTTTAGGAAAGATAAAAAGTAGAATGAAAAACAGTGAGGCAAGGCGCAAATCAAGTGAGTGAGGGGGGGTTAGGGCTAGGGGGAGGCGGGGTGGAGGGATGGGCGTTGCGAAGTTCGCACTGCCGGGATCTGTGATCAGGGGGAAGGGAGGGCGGTGGGTTCAACTACTCCGCTCTTATAAGAGCGGAGTAGTGGGGAGTGGAGGGTTGGGAGGAAAGTTACGTTAAAAGAGTTAATTATCACGAATTCCAAAGGAACCTTTCGCGATGATGAGTCAGTGCCTTACCTAAATTAGCCAAACATATACAAAATAATTTTATTTTCCCTAAATACTCAATAATTTTAGTAGGATTATAAGAAATGAAATATTTAATAGACACAATAATTTTCGAAACAGTTAAAACACGTCTCATTTTCATGTTATTCCAAGATGTGTGTTGGTATTGATAGGCCCAAATCAGCCTATCCATTGAAATTTAGCATTGTGAAAACTTGGGCTGTGAGGCACTTCCTCACAGCCCAAGCGCGTATTTCGCCCAGATATTTGGCGGTATCTCAGCGTAACAGCACGCGCTGAGTTTTCGCCGGGCGTTTCCGTTCCGGAGAAATTAGATGCGGCGTCAACGCGGCAGCAGCAAAGGACCTTTGTGACAGGCGCCGTGACCGTGATTACAATGTTTCAGGATATTTTGAATGTGAATCTTTTTCTAATGGTTTAATATATTTTTTAAATCTCCTTTTAATGCCAAATATCATTAATTTATGCAATAGTTACATATTGCTGCAACGCAAGGCAGAGGCGTCGCCGAGCATTTTTGAGTGCGGGGTCGGCGGAAATGAAGAAAAAATGTACCCCCCATTTTGTTTACGTGTATTTTTAAGCGTTTTCAGCATTTTTGTTATGTGGATTTTCATGTTCTAGTAGGCACTTGTTATTTAGCGCCGCCAAGCGGCGCAATTTTGTTACGGGTTTTCCTCATAAACCCAGAAATATAGGATCTGGGCCATTTAGAGTATAAGAAGCTAAAAATGCTATTAATTCAATTCAGCGTTACGAAGAACCGAATACGATGACGATGGCTTCGCTATGATGATGGCCATCGATGTGACGCCGCGAAGCGGCGTGAACATTTTAATTTTAGGTCGTGGAAAACTAAATGTTAATATTGGAACCAGACCGTGAGTGGAGCCAAGCCTCAGGTAACCCCATTTCCTCGTTTTCCTGGTCCATGGCGTTTCTGCTTCAATTTACAGCATCGATTTGAACATGTAGCATATCAATCGATAGCTGATGAATCAGGGAGCTAAAAAAATATGCACTTTCTTTTATCTGGGTTAAACCCTCGCCCTACGGGAGCTTTTTTCACCTTCGCCCTACGGGGAGGGTCTGACAGCCCCCCTGTTAACTTTCAAACCAAGCAACTTAGAGCAATGCGGTAAGAACCAGCATGTTGCCTGTCATGAGTGAAATCTACCAGTATGCGATTTTTAGGTTTAAAATCAACGGATAACCTTCCAGGTCAAGTGAATGACCTCGGATTTACCACGTCCAGAACAGCGATTTTGCTCTTCAGAAAACCTCAAAATTAGAAATTGATAAATGTAAATAAAAAGGCATGTTTCTAGACCAGTTTTTGGCTCAGAAATACAGAGAAGGTAATTATTTGTTCGTATCTTGTCAAAAAAGTTATTTTTTTTGTAAATGACGTCACCAGTTTCTTACACTTAAGAGCCATCGCTCAGTCAAAAATGAATATATTGCTTTGAAATTTGGTATGGTATTGTCCATACTCATTTATCTCATGTATTCCGGTTTTTCTAACATCTTTGAAAATTTCGATTTTGTGGGGATTGAAAAAAATAAGTTTTTTTTTATTTTAGGGTAAAAAACCCGAAATTGTGAAAATCCGAGATTGCCATTTTAAAGAGAATGCCATTTTGTATCATTGGTGAAATGCGTTTGCAATTTGCTTTAAAATTCTGTTTTCTACGATTTTTCAAATATTTTTCAATTTGTTTATCAATATGACGTCATCAAAACATGATTATCTCCCAAACTCCAAATTCAATTAAATTGTACAGCATACGTATAATTGTTGTAAACTCAGCTACTGAAAATTTCAGCAAGATGCACCGTATGTGTAAAAAGTTATTCAAGAAAAACCTCGGAGGGGGGGCCTGTCAGCCCCCCGTATGGCGAGAGTTAACCTGGCTTTGACCGGGGGGGGGGGATATTGCCCACCCCCTCGTTATCTCCGGAAACAATGATCGCAGCGAGACGCGCAATGCGGCATTCGAAAGCTCTCAGTGAGTTGCATTTAAATAATACTAGACATTGTGGAATTTAAATCACATATTAGGTAAAAGTCGGGTCAAAGTTTAAAATCGAGGCATTTGAGTTTATGGGCCATACTTGCCATCCAAAGCCTTTGATTGCGACCCTGATCACCCAAATTGATCCCAAAGGTATAATACACATCCCACATGAGCTAAAGTGAGATTCTTGGTCAAGGTCAAGGTCAGGTCATACAAGGTCACTATGCACATAAAATCTACGAAAGTCATGCGACACGTGTTTTATGGGCTATTTTACACGTATAATTCAATAGTGATAGTAATTTTACCATCTGAGGCCTATTTCGCAAATAAGTTAGTAATTACACATGTTTGCGATTACAAACGCAAGAAAATATTGCAAACCTCACAAAAAGACATTTCACAAACATTCACCACCTCTGAATTATCGGTTGTAAAGCAAATTGTAAACACAAATGTTAGTACAGCAGAAACCTTGAAATCAAGAACGTTTGTATTAAACGTGATGCTAATGACAAATAATTTGATAGTTAACAAATTAATTTAACAAATATTTACATTGTGGTTTATTTTGTATTCAATATCAAATTAGTTATAGGGAGAATTATCTTTAATTAACATTTCATCGGAATTGTATTGCTGTTCTTCGGTGTTCCATAAATAGCTCTTCCACACCCGCTGGTACACACACCACACATAGTTCCACTTCTAGAAGGAATGACACCTCACATGTGCACTAACCAGCATGTAAAGTTCTGACAGGTGCTAAGTTCTAACAATTCTAACTGACGATTGTTCTAACCAGCATGCTGGTAAACTAAGTAGAAGATATAAGGGATTTATCATTGCCACCAAGCCATGCTGTCGCCTTCTTGAGCGCTGCCATGCTACCACTTCGCAAGTCACGAGGCAAGCCATTCCACGTTGTCACGGCTCGGTGGGGGAACATCATCTTTGTGGCCTGGAGTCGGCATCTGGGAATATGTAGGACAGACTCGTTCACGGTGGAGCAAGTTTGCCCCTCCGACACCTGTGCTCGTGTCTCGATCAGAGATTTGATTTGTTGCGAGCTCTCATCGTTCCACATTATGCAGTGAATGCGCTGCGCGTCGCGCATCGCGATCATTTCGTCAAATGACATCCATCCTAGGTCTCTCCTGGATCGAGGAACGTGGTCATACTTTCGTAAGCCAGTGGCTGTTCGTACAGCAAAATTAAAAACTTTTTGGATCCGTTTCCGCTGTGCTTGAGTGCTAGGAGCCCAAGCCGGGAGGCAGTAAGTTACAAGCGAAAAGACGAGGGCATGTATCAATTTTGAGGAAATCTCTTCGGAAAGTTAAGTTTTCTAATGTTTGCTATGGTGTAGTTACATCTTTGTGCTACGCTACCTGTTTGACTCTCGAAATTGAGGTGCTGGTCGATTATCACTCCAAGAATTTTGATTTTGTTTGAGTGATGCAACTTTAGCACGTCCTTCTTACACGCTGGTCCGACACACTCACGAGCTCCAGTCCTCTCTGTATTTCCTCCCAGAATGCCGACACCGCGCCAGACAGCCCCCGGCACCCTTTACCCGGGGCGCATCCCGGACCAATCCCCGGCCCGCTTCCCACCGACCCACCAATGACCGCGGCCGGCTCAGGTCACGGGTCATCTGAAGGTCACCCTCCAGACACCCCTCGGCCCTCGGCACGGCGGGTGGATGGGCGGGCCGGTACAAAATGCAACACCCAACACTATCCCCTCCCTTTTAAATTGTCGTCCCGACAACCATACACAATCCAAAGTGACTTCACACCGACTCAATAATCGTTTCAGACATTCTTTCTTCCCCGTGGTTCATCTTTCACCTACATACCTGCACTATACTCAAAGTACACAGTACGCATCCCTTAAGTACACACATCACGAACTCGCATGAACATATAATGCACTCTGTCACTCGACAAATTATCAAAACACGACCCTCGCCTACTGGAACAGAGGATTATACATTACACCGAAACATTACGAATATAAAGACCATATCTTGCAACACTTGAAGTGGACCTAATATTTAACAACGTTCCCAAATCGGTCAGGCGGCCTCCGCACTCGTCCAGAGCGACGACCGAGCTCAGCCGGGGGAGAGCCATTGACGGGAGGTCGCTGCGACATCCCGGGAGACTGCGCGGCGCTACTTGGGTGGGTCCCACTAACCCCATCCGCGGCCAGACTCCGACCCGCTGGATGTACACTGGGGAGACGGTCGGAGTCACTCGGGACCGCTTGTGCAGCCGGTGGCTCCGGGAAGCGAACATTCACCGGACGCCGTGACGACACGGGAGACGGCCTCCCTCGGTCAGACCGAGAACGACGATTGGCCCCGACATCAGTCCGCGCAGGTACACCCGGTCCTGTTGGACCACTCTCGCGAACAGGCGACCAGTCGGCGGTCGGGCTGTGGTGCCGGCTCCGACCAACAGCGTGGGTGGGCACAGAGTTACATGGCTTTAAACGATTGTGATGCACTACACACTCTCTAGATCCCCCTTCCTTCTTGACTCTGTAAGTCCAGCTGCGGAGTTTTTCCCTTACTTGGTATGGCCCATCCCATGCCGATGCCAGCTTCCGACTCTCCCCTCTCTTGAACCCTCCCCTACGCATCCAGACACGGTCCTCGGGCGTGTACATGTGTTCGAGAACATGCGCGTCATGCGTCGTTTTGCTCACTTGGTGAGCAGCCACGCTGGCGTTGAAAGCCATGGCGTCGGTGGTCTCCAGCGTCTGCTGCAGGCCACACACGAAGGTGAGAATGTCCGCTGAGACTGCAGAGCTGGGACACGCCAGAACTCTCGCTCCGCCGTACACCACGTCCACCGGCAGCGTGGGAGGCCTCCCAAACACGCATTCATACGGAGAGAGGCCGGTGGATCTGTTGACGTTGCTGTTGCAAGCCAACACTGCGGCAGGCAAGTAATTTGACCAGCGTCTGGGATGGTCAGCGCTGAGCTTGGCCACGGCATCCATGAGAAAACGATGACCGCGCTCAGAATAAGCATTGCCCTGTGGATGGTATGCGGTAGTGGTTGACTGTCGAATCCCCAGAGAGCTACAGAACAGTTTCATAACGTTTCCCGTCAGATTCCGACCGAGATCACTGTGGATGTACTTGGGAATACCAAAGGCACTAATGACGTGATCCATCAGTGCCTTTACAATTGTCCCGGCTTCCTGATCAGGTACGGGAATCGCCCACATGAATCTGGTGAACGCATCTGTACACGTTAGCACATACCGAAATCCACCCCGATCAGTCACTGGTAGGCCACACACGAGATCAATATCGAGCCGATCGAGAAAAGCAGTGGCCTGCACCGAGCCCAGTGGGGCGCATGGAGTCGGCTGAGGATCTCGCCGTCTCTCACAAACTGCACACTCCCTGCAGTAGTCTTTGACATCCTGCTGGAGCCCCGGCCAGTGGAATCGCTCCCGCACCATGCTCTCCAATCTGGCCACCCCCTGGTGACCGCCTCCAAAGCCGGCGTGCAGGGTGTCCAGTACCTCCTTCCTCAGGTGCTGGGGCAGGACGATCTGCAAAGACATTGGGGCGGCCCGGTGTGGCTGTACCCGCTTATACAGTACGGTGTGTTTCTTTCCCCTGATCATTAACGACCGCCAATCACGCAGTAAACGGCGGGCACCGTCAGTTTTCAAGTTTTTCGCCAGTGGACGGGTTTTGCTGGCTTTCCAGGCTTTTATTTCCTGCACCCTCTCGTCACGATCCTGCTCACGACTAATGTCCGCCTGAGACATGCCCGACACGGTGCACACCATGCGATCCGTTCCCTGAGCTGTCCCGGCGACGCGGACCACCGAGGGCGCCGGCGTGCCCTCTACGTTGGAGAGTTCTGGAGCAGCGGCGCGCCCCTCATGATAAGCACCTGAGCCTGCGCTGTCATCTACCGCCCCAACTCCGGGTCCAGCAGCCGTCAACTGGTCGTTGGTGTCCTCTGGGGAGACAGCAACACAAACCCATTTGTATGCCACCTCACCACCTGACCCCGAGGCGTGGGATAGCGTGACAACGCGTCTGCGTCACCGTGGGAGGAGCCTTTCCTGTGGACAATGCGAAAATTGAGCTCAGACAGTTGTAGTAGCCATCGAGCCAGCTGACCTTCTGGATTGCGAAATCCAAACAGCCACTGCAGGGCGGAGTGGTCGGTTCGCAGTATAAACTGCCGTCCAACCAGAAAGTGTCGAAAATGTTGTGTTGCCCACACAACTGCAAGAAGCTCCCGTTTGGTTGCAGAATACTGCCTCTCTGACTTAGTCAAGGCACGGCTCGCGTAGGCGATCACCTTGCCATCTTGCAAGAGACATGCCCCCAGGCCCGTCCCGCTAGCGTCGGTGTCACAGACAAACGAAGGGGCACTACTTTCCAGCCGAGGGTGAGCCAGGATAGGCGGAGCGACTAGTTTGGCCTTCATTGTTTGAAATGATGTCTCCGCCTCGGGCGACCACTGGAAAGGGACCCGTTTTTCAGTCAGTTTCGTGAGAGGCCTCGCCAGGGAAGCGAAATCCTGAATGTACTTTCTGAGATACGAGCACAATCCCAGGAACGCCCTCACCTCTGTCACTGACGTCGGTGTTGGCCAGTCCCTGATCAGCTGTGTTTTGGCCGGATCACATGCAATGCCCTCTGGTGTGATGATGTAACCCAAAAACTTGACTGTTTTCTGACACAGACGCAGTTTGTCCAGAGTCACAGTGAACCCAGCTGCCTGCAGGTGAGAAAGCACCTCTCTTACATTGGCATGCATCTCTGCGAGGTCCTTTGCGAGGACCAGTATGTCATCAAAATACTGTAGGTACACATCGGGCGAGATATCTGACAGTGCCATGGCCAACGCCCTGTTGAACGTGTGTGGTATCCCCCTCAAACCATAGGGGGCAGATGTGTAGCGATGTAGTCCAAACTCTGTCGTGACCGTTGTCTTATCCCTGTCAGACTCCCTGATAGGAATTTGGTGGTAGGCCTGATTGAGATCAACAGTGGTGAACCAGCTCACTCCCGAGAGACGGTTCATACAGTCATCAATCCTGGGGATTACCTGGACTGAGGGCACAGTGACGGCATTCAGTCGGCGGAAGTCGCCACAAATTCGAATGTCACCGTTCGCCTTCTTCACCAACACCAAGGGACTGGCCCACTGAGACTCCCTGACCGGTTCCAAAATCCTCTGGTCCACCAAACCCTCCAGCTGAGCTTTAACTCTGTCTTTGAGGTGGACCGGTGTTCGTCGGTAGTGTTGTGACACTGGCCGAGCTGAGCCAGTCGGAATGCTGTGCTCTACAAGATCGGTCCTCCCCAAACCCGTGAACACACTGGAGAACTCTGTGAGCAGGTCTTTGAATCTGCCTTTTTCTGATTCCGGTAAGTGAGCGACAGTTTCGTCAAAATTAGCCTTAGACTCTAACACTTTGCTGCCCAGGGGTACAATGGTTTCCTCCTCAACTGTGTGCACATTAGCGATGTGGGTTCCCCTGAACAGCTGCACGTCTTTATCACCTATATTGGACAGTCTCAGGGGCACCGAACAGTCAGGTGGGATGTGGACAGCCAAACGCGCGACGAGAAGAGGGCTGCGCTCTAGAAATCTGTTGTCTCCCTCCAGCACGGCAGCTGAGGAGTCTAGGTAACCATCGGATGGAGGGCACATTTCCCCTAAACAAATCACCTCTGTCCCCGCGCGCACGACAACTCTATCTTTTGCAACAACTCTCTCCGTCTGTGACCAGGGACCGGGTGGACGGCGCGTCAGCGGTACTGCCTCACCTTCCACAATCAACAGTCCCTGTCTCATGTCCAGACAGGCTCCAACCTCGGTCAGGTATTTGGCACCCAACAGACACTGATCAAACAGCTTACTCGATACATAGCATTCCACCTTACGAACACATGCCCCCAGAACGATCGTCACATACGCCTTACCGATAATGTGGACACAGGTCTCTCCATCAGCCAGGCTGATTTTCTTATCCAGCGGACGGAGGCGTGTCCCGGGAGACAGGCAGTCCTGTCGGATGATGACCTCGTCGGCGCCGCTGTCCACCATGGCACAGACGCGGCGGCCGTCGACGAGAACCAGCGTGTAACGTCCACCCGGTTGAGGGACGCCGCCAGCCAACTAAAGTCCACCAGCCGCGCTGCGCGCAAGCAGGGTGTTCTCCTGCTCCGGCAGGGGCGACACCCGAGGGGACGAGTCGGAAGACGGCCGCAGCACATCCGGTGGCGACGGACTAGGTGACCTCGGGCCAGACGGCAGCGGCAGCGGCGGGCCAGACAGCTGCAGGCCAGGCAGCTGCGGGCCAAGCAGCAGCGGGTCAGGCGGCTGCGGGCCAGGCGGCCGCGGGTCCGGCGGCTGCGGGCCAGGCAGCCACGGGCCAGGCGGCGGCGGGCTAGGCGGCGGCAGCAGCGGGCCAGACAGCTGCGAGCCAGGCGGAGACAGCAGGCCAGGCGGCTGCGAGCCAGGCGGCGGCAGCAGCAGGCCAGGCGGCTGCGGGCCGGGCGGCCGCAGGTCAGGCGGCTGCGGGCCAGGCAGCCACGGGCCAGGCGGCGGCGGGCCAGGCGGCGGCAGCAGCGGGCCAGACAGCTGCGAGCCAGGCGGAGACAGCAGGCCAGGCGGCTGCGGGTCAAGCGGCGGCGAGCCAGGCGGCGGCAGCGGTTGGCCAGACAACTGTGAGCCAGGCGGAGACAGCAGCAGGCCAGGCGGCTGCGGGCCAGGCGGCGGCAGCGGCGGGCCAGACAGCTGCGAGCCAGGCGGAGACAGCAGCAGGACAAGCAGCTGCAGGCCAGGCGACTGCGGGTCAAGCGGCTGCGGGCCAGGCAGCGGCGGGCCAGGCAGCGGCGGGCCAGGCAGCTGCGGGCCAAGCAGCAGTGGGCCAAGCGGCTGTGGGCCAGGCAGCGGTGGGCCAGGCAGCGGCGGGCCAGGCGGCGGCGGGCCAGGAGGAGACAGCAGCAGGCCAGGCAGCTGCGGGCTAGACGGAGACAGCAGGCCAGGCGGCTGCGAGCCAGGAGGCGGCAGCGGCGGGCCAGGCAGCGGCGGGCCAGGCAGCGGTGGGCCAGGCAGTGGTGTGCCAGACAGCGGCGGGTCATACGGCTGCCGGCCAGACGGCGGCTGCGTGTCCGGAGGCGGCGGCGAATGTGTCTGCACCGCACACAGCGCTGCACCTGTTCCTGGAGCTAGATGAGGGGCTGTTTGTT
Organism: Chirona hameri; assembly: GCA_036785665.1. Lineage (NCBI taxonomy): Eukaryota > Metazoa > Arthropoda > Thecostraca > Balanomorpha > Balanidae > Chirona > Chirona hameri. Next base: position 19,728 of record JAXIVJ010008205.1, read on the forward strand.
CACGCCGGTCCATCGAGCGCCCCTGGTGCTCGAAGACCGGCCGTCGTTTCCCGAACTGCGGCAGACGACACCCAGGTGCCCACGCCGGCCGCAGCGTCCGCAGACATCGCCCCGGAACAGACACTCACGTCGCCAGTGTCCAGTCTGTCCACAGACGAAGCAACGGGAACCGTCTTCATCTGGCTTTGTCTCCTGGTGGCGACTATCCCTTGCCGAAGGCACACGGTGAACTGCGGCCACTGCGGAGCCGTACAAATGATCGGCGCGTTCCAGTGCCTCCACAACACGGATGGCACCGTCCAGTGTCTCACACCCCTCCAGAGTTATTTCTCTTCCGTACTCCGCCGGGAGAGCACGTTGTAGATGAAGAAGAGTCACACTGGCCCGGGCCTCTTCGTTCAGATGGGGATATGCATGACGCACGCCTGCACGAACTCGCAAAAGATATTCTTGAATATCTCCACGATACAACTCAGAGTCAATAGCTCTGGCAGCCGACAACTGGTCAGGGGAGCCGCCCAAAACCCTCTTGGCAGCCGCATCAACTTCTTCTAATGTCTCAAAATGAGACTGCCTGAGTACTTCTTTTACGTTTCCATCAACGAAAAACCGAATCAAGCTAACCTTCTTCTCGGCCGACCACTTCTTCAACTCACCGAAAAGTTTGAAATCATCAAACCAATTCTCCCACTCTTGATATGACGTCCCGGTGAATTTATCCAGCGAGATATCACTCGACATCTTGACTCGAGCTTGTGAGTGTCCACCGTTGCCACCACTTTAGCACGTCCTTCTTACACGCTGGTCCGACACACTCACGAGCTCCAGTCCTCTCTGTATTTCCTCCCAGACTGCCGACACCGCGCCAGACAGCCCCCGACACCCTTTACCCGGGGCGCAGCCCGGACCAATCCCCGGCCCGCTTCCCACCGACCCGCCAATGACCGCGGCCGGCTCAGGTCACGGGTCATCTGAAGGTCACCCTCCAGACACCCCTCGGCCCTCGGCACGGCGGGTGGATGGGCGGGCCGGTACAAAATGCAACACCCAACACAACTGAAGACCGTCGAATTGAACCGTTTGGCTGGCGGCTCGATCGGTGCTTTTTGGAGTACCAGCAATCATACAACTTGTTTTCGCTGCATTTACTTTAAGACCGATCCACTGACCCAGCTGGAAATTTCCTTCAAATCTGTCTCTATGACGTGCCGCAGCTCATCAGTAGAGTCCGGCTTTGAACTGTGCAGTATTTGGCTGTCATCTGCGTAACTGGTGATTTTACCAAATTTTAAGTGACTGGCCTGGGTTATTCATAAAAAGGCTGAACATGATTGGTCCCAGTGTCCCGCCTTGAACGACTCAAAAATGTACCTCCAACGATGTTGTTCCCCCCTTGACAGTCTGCGTTCTACCTGCAATATAGTCCTCTATCCAGTGAGATGATATCCCATATCATCCCAGCTTCGAAAGAAGTGCTCCGCGCTCTACGCAATCAAAGGCTTTTGACAGGTCGAGTGACGTAATCGACGTCACCAGACCCCTGTCCGTGTTGCCACCGATGTGACTGACGATGTCGAGCACGGCGTCCTCCGTCGAGTGGGCTGGACGATAGGCAAACTGAGTAGGTGACAGAATAGAGTTGCACGTCAAATAGTTTAAAATCTGTAGGCTCACTACCTTCTCCGCGAGCAGTCAAGACACCGCACCACGCGCCGGCTGACCCGCGTCCGTCCTCGTCCGGCGACCCCGCCAGAATCCCCCTGACCCGGCCCGCTCCCGCACGCATCGCCCGCCGCCCCCACAGTGCGCGGTCGAGCCGCCAGGCGGCGGGCATCGCAGGCCGGCCGGCAACTATAATTCCTAACATAGTCCTCTATCCAGTGAGATGATATCCCATATCATCCCAGCTTCGAAAGAAGTGCTCCGCGCTCTACGCAATCAAAGGCTTTTGACAGGTCGAGTGACGTAATCGACGTCACAAGACCCCTGTCCGTGTTGCCACTGATGTGACTGACGATGTCGAGCACGGCGTCCCCCGTCGAGTGGGCTGGACGATAGGTAAACTGAGTAGGTGACAGAATAGAGTTGCACGTCAAATAGTTTAAAATCTGTAGGCTCACTACCTTCTCCGCGAGCTTGGCGATAACATTCAGTACACTCACAGGTTTAAAATTGGCTGGTACAGACACATCTCCAGATTTGTGAATCGGAACCACTGTGGCATGTTTCCATACCGCAGGAACAATGTCAGACACGAGAGAATGATTGATGATATGCAGCACTGTCGGACCGATCACCTCAAAACACTGACGCAGCAGCTGCACCGTGATGCCGTCACTACCGGCTGCCCGCGAGTTGCTCAGTTTGCGCAGAGCGGCACTGAGCTCAGGCAGCGTCACCGGATACACGCGGAACACGGAGCTGCACACTCTCGGTGGACGCGGATACACTGGCTCGCACGAACGCCCACTCAATTCGTCAGCTATGCGACGGCCGACGCCGGCGAAGTATTCATTACACTCGTCAGAGTTTAGCGAGCTGCTCGGTTGGGACGACACGGCCGCCGACGAGCAGTGCGCGTACTTCTGCATATTGTCCCACATCTTCTTGTTGTTTGATGAACCGGAGGGTGCGGTAAAGAAGTCGATTTGAGCATGAGCGATCCGGCGCTTGAAGTCGTTTCGCAGCCGACGATATTCTCGCTCGGTGTTCTCGTCTCGCTGCAGGTCGCGCGCACGTCGAGCTGCGTCCCGCTCACTCTGCATCTCTCTCAGGTCGCCGCTGGCTGTCAGCCACGGACAGTTCTGGTGACGGAAGCTAACCGTCTTTAGCGGGCAGTGTCTGTCTATATAGTGGTTCCAGATGGCGAGGAACGCCTCATACTTGGTGTCCGGATATTTCGCTAGGTACGCCGGCTCCCATTCTGCCATGAGCAGGTCGAGCCGCAGGTGATCATAGTTCACGTTCCGGGTCGACCTGACCTTGGCCGTGCGGGGTTTTCGTCTGGCTCGCGGCAGAGGCGCCTCCAGAGTCACCATGTCGTGGTCACTCACATGTACTGGCACCACTGCCGCATACCTCTGCAGATCTTCTTCGCGGGTGATGATGTGGTCAATAGTTGTGGCTGTGTTGTCCCGCCGAGCTGGAGCATCGATGAGCTGATACAGACCGAGGTCGAGTAACATTCGTTTATACTCTGACACCCCTGGTTTGTCGTCCCGACCAACATCGATATTGACATCGCCCAGGAGGAACATGGGCTTGTTGCGTGCCATCCTGTCCTCCAGCTGACCTCTGATGACGTCAACGTCGGTGGAGATTTTTCCGTCGGGGGTCTGTATACAGTTCCGATCGTAGCCTCCCGACCTTCAGAGCTGACGTCCATCCACAGCGACTCAACTCTGCTGTCCGGTGGTGTCATGACGGGCAGTTCAGTTTCTACAATGCTATCTTTCAGCAGCATCACTATCCCGCCTCCTCGGGCCCGTCGTCCGGCGCGGCGCGGCATCGTGCGGTCTTTCCGGTGCACGGTGTATCCCGGGAACAACAGGATGTTGTTGTTGATGTTGTCTGTTAGCCAGATCTCGGTTAAACAGAGTATGTCCAGTTCGTGCTGGCGCAGGAGAAGACGAACCTCGTCCATCTTATGGGCCGGCACGAGAGACTGCACATTTAGGTGTACGATTTTCAGTCGCTCTGATGTCGTGCATTCGGGCCGCTGTGCTGCGGCTCGGCTACGGAGATTTGTCTCGCGCTCGCCCAGCCGTGGCGGCTGAGCGAGCGTTCTGCTGCGCTGTGGTGATGTGTGGCATCCTACACGGGAGGGCAACGCCCCAGCGTGCTGGAGAGGGCTGTCGTTTAGGTGACTTATAGTGAGAACGCCGTTTCTGTCATCGGTGGTGTTGCACGAGCTAGTTTGCCGCAGAGTCAGCCGGGGCGGCTCCACCAGGCAGCGGGGCACGCAGCCGATCCCCGGTGCCTGTATGGTCCGGTCCCTGGACGGCCCCGTCCCGGCCGAGCTCAGCCGGTACCCCACCTGCACTTGAATCGCCTGGCTCTCGGTCCGGGCGGCGCTCGGACCCTGTGCCGGGGCTGGCTCCGCACGGCCGGCTGCTGGTGCGTCGAATCGGACCGAGCGGTCGCCCCGTCGGTGGTCCGTCTCATGTGTCGGTTGGCGATCTACACGACGGGGCGACGAGGCCCCAGCGCCGGGAGCAGTCGGCTGGACGCCGCTCCCTCCGCGCCCCGTACCGGTGGCGCGTCCATGGCTGGCAGTGATGACCCCTGTCCCAGAGGCGGGTTCAGGACCGGTGAGGGGTATCAGAGCGCGGCCGTGGTTCAGGCGTCGTTGATGTTCCTCATCGATGGCGTGACGACGACGTGCCTGAATGCGGTGGCCGGCTCTTCTCCCCCTGCGGTGCCGCCTTACGCCGCCACTGCCCGGGAGGGCACCGGGTGGCGAATGATGTATGGCACCGGGCGGCGGAGGGTCGGCCATGTAGTTCCCCGGTCCGGTGCGCGGGCTGCTGTCGGCGCCGACAACGGTAGGCTGGATACGGTAGGGTAGACGGACGGTAGGGAGTGTCCGGCCTTGTGATTGACCATGGGCATCGCCACCACTAGGGACACTAGGGACATTGTCCCTAGTAATTTTCAAATCCTCAAAATCTACTAAGGACTGTCCCTAGTAAAATTCGAAACTGCCTTTGCTGGGGTCATGCTGGGGACAAGGGACATGTCCCTAGTAACTTTCAGATAGATAACCTCAACATCATCAAAAGTTGAAGTACACATGCACTTGAATTATTCCAAGTAACGTTGAGACTAAGGCGAGTGGCGACGCCCTTGAAGGTCCAGATTTGGCCGTACGTGGTCGCATAGGCGGATCCAGGGGGGGGGGGAACGGGGCCATGCCCCCCAAGACGGTCAAAGGGGGGCCAAACTATGTTTCCCCCGCCCCCCAAGACAAGTCTAATGCACGCTTAAAATGTATTTTTGGAGCGTTTTTGGGCATCCTAAGAAGGAAATTTCCAGATGTTGTTTTTGTAAGTGCAAAAAAGTAAACAAAAAACTCGACCAATGTCCGTATACTGAGCGATTCAGTTAACACTAGATAAAATGGGATTCTGCTGAGCTCATGAATATTACACCTATGAGCGTTGTATGGAAAGAATTGAGTTAGAAATATTTCCGACCGCACTCCCCCCCCCCCCCCCCCCCCCCTCAGAGGTGAAAGTGGCCTCGGCCTTAAGGTATCAATGTGTCCCTAGTAGTTTTGAAACCGTGGCTGACGCCCGTGGTTGAGACGGCGATGGTAGATTCTTCCGGGAACGGTAGAATATAGTTTCGGCGAGCGAGGCCCATGACCAAAATTGACAATACTAATCGAGGATAAAATATAGAACACTATAGAAAAGAGGCTCGAAAATCACTTCGTGCAGTCCGTAAACACTACTTGCTAACACGAGACAAATCTTGCAGATGACCAACACTTAAAACCGCACGAAATCACTAGAAAACTGGGGAGCGACACGAGGGGGCGGCAGCCGGTGGAGGCGCTCTGCTCCTCAAGCCTCAAGGAATGCAAACTCTGATCGAAAAAATACATCTTGGTAAGCAATTAGAGTAAACAGAATTTGGCCAATAACCGGGTGGCGGAGCACAACAACAGAACTACTCTTAAAAGGAAGATCGTTGAATTTCTCGACCATTTTTTCACCGAACCTAGCCGATTTCCTACGTCGTAAAGGGTGAAAGTTCACTGCACATTGCACAAGTGATCGTTGACCGCTGCAATTCTATCGCCATGCGGTTTCTCCGCACGGAGGCATAGAGCGCAATCGGTAAGGTGCACTGGTACTTCAAAGCTGGAGATCCCTGTTCGAATCTCACGGGAAATAACTTTTGTGGCAGCTATACCTACGTATAACTAAACCATTACCCTAAAAACCTCGGCAACGTAACAACCTCACCAAGAAAATAACCTGAACAGTCAAACAATGTCAACTATCAATGCAGTTTCTGAAATTCAGAACCCCTGACCCACTGGAATTACAAGTTTGTAATTGTAAACATTTCCTCACTTCCGTCAACTTTTGAGAAATAGAGCATGTGCAATTACAATTTTTTTTACAAACAATATCTTTGTAAACTAGTTTGTAAATAGTAAATTGAGATTTACTGCCCTGGGGTTTTGTGAAATCCAAACTACAAACATGTGTACAAATTATTGGTAATAACCAAGAAATTCTTTGTAATTACAAACTGAGGCAAATTTCACAAAGCAAAAAGGTTTGTAATTACTTCTTTTTTTTTGTTATTACAAATCATTTTTACACGTGTTTGTAGTTTGGATTTTACAAAACCGCAGGGCAGTAAATCTCAATTTACTATCTACAAACTAGTTTACAAAGATATTGTTTGTAAAAATGTTTGCAATTGGACATGTTCCATTTCTCAAAGGTTAACGGAAGTGAGGAAATGTTTGCAATTACAAACTTGTAATTCCAGTGGGTCAGGGGTTCTGAATTTCAGAAACTGCATTGATAATTGACGCTGTTTGACAGTTCAGGTTATTTTCTTGGTGAGGTTGTTACGTTGCCGAGGTTGTTAGGGTAATGGTTTAGTTATACGTAGGTATAGCTGCCACAAAAGTTATTTCCCGTGAGATTCGAACAGGGATCTCCAGCTTTTAAGTCCAGTCACAGTGCACCTTACCGATCGCGCTATGATGTGAGGCGCGCCTCCGCGCGGAGAAACCACATGGCGATAGAATTGCAGCGATCAACGATGTCTTGTGCAATGTGCAGTGAACCTTCACCCTTTACGACGTAGGATATCGTCTTAGGTTAGGTGAAAAAATGGTCGAGAAATTCAACGATCTTCCTTTTGAGAGTAGTTCTGTTGTTATGCTCCGCCACCCGGTGAATAGACAAATTCTGTTTACTCTAATTGCTTACCAAGATGTATTTTTACGATGAGAGTTTGCATTCCGATGCAATGTTAATTAAAAGAGAATTATCCCTATAACTAATAATAACTTATTTTCAATAAAAAAAATATACACAATGCAAATATTTGTTAAATCAATTTGTTAACAATCAAACTATTCGTCATTAGCATCAAGTTTAATACAAACATTCTTGCTTTCAAGGTTTCTGCTGTACTAACATTTGGGTTTACAATTTTCTTTACAATTGGTAATTCAGAGGTGGTGAATGTTTGTAAAATGCCTTTTTGTGAGGTTTGCAATATTCTCTTGCGTTTGTAATTGCAAACATGTGTAATTACTAACTTCTTTGTGAAATTGGCCTCTGTTTTGTTTTGTGAAATTGGCATCTGACCTCATTTAAGTGAAGTTAGTGTCAAGCTCAGCTCAGATCAAGATCAGGTTACATAAGATAACAATTTGAAATTGATAAATATAAATACAAAAGGCATGTTTCCAGACCGGTTTTGTCGCAGAAGTACAGTGTTGGAATTTACTTGTCTGTATCTGGTCAATACAAGCAAAAAACCGCAATTTCAAAATATGACGTCATGACTAACTTAGGAGCCATAAGTTAGTCAAAAACAAAGATATTGCTTTTAAATTTAGTTTGGGTATTGGTTATTTGTGGCTCTCCAAGATAAATTCTTCTTTTTTTTGGAAAATGTATGAAAAGTTGGATTTTGAGGGCATCTTCTTAAACAAAATGTTTTTGGATGTTTTTTTTTGTGTCGAAAACAAAAGTTTAACAAATCCGAGATAGCCAGTTTGTAGCCCATGTCATTTGCTATCTTTAGACTTTTGTAATTGCATTTATCTAAACAAAAGGCCTTTGTACGGCCAGTTAACTAAGGACAGCAGATATCCGGGCATTGTAATGGCGCAGAGTTAATAGTGATGTACACTATGAAATAAGCTCAAAAATCAAAAAGCCCAAATATGCGCAAGGTTTCCTTGTTTAGACACAAAGTATAAACCCTAACGAGACATAAAAATGCTTCATTAAAGCGGAAAACCGCGGAATAAATTGTTTAGGTTTAACTCAATGTTTAATTCTGTAGGCCAGCTACGTCAAATAACATACCTCACTTAATGTTATAATATAAAATTGCACATTCACATGAAAAGGTCATATTTGGGTATTTCGCGCTGCTGATGTGTACGTTCAATAAAAAAATACCACAAAGCCTCTACGAAACGTTCTTCGCCTCCCAAATGAGCATATATCCATGCGATGGAATGAGGCGCGCCATAGCAATATCGGCGGCTTAACAACAGTATGTTTGAATAAAACAAATAATGCATACAAATAAAACAAATTTATTGGTGAATCGATGCTATACTTTCATGCTATGGACATTTTGATTGGAAATGAGCCGTATAAAATGCCATGTTTGAAATTGTATTTTTCGCCCCATGTCGCGCTGGCAGGCCGTTCTCGGCCACTGTGCATCGATACTACGGGACGCCAGTTGCGCATGACATGACCTTGAGAAACAGGTCATAAGTCACGGGTCATGGGAGGACGAGGTAGAAGCTTACAATTTTCAGAGTATGTGTTCAAAAGTTCAAATCCAATTAAAATTGTTCAAAAGTAGGATACTGAAAGTTGCATCGCTATCGGTTGATAACTACACGAGTTACTCCTGAAAAAAACGACGGGTGGCGTCCATCCCCTGCACGGGTGAGGGTTGAAGGAAACCAATCACTATTATAATATGATGATTTTTAGTTGAAATAGGAGTTTTGAAGGTCATGTCGAGAAATCACTTGCTCTGTTTGGTTGTAGCTAAAGGCTCTCCTGCCGAATATATTCGATGTTTTGTACTGTGATTCAGCGCTGTGTAAAGTGTTCAAAAGCTTCATATGGAAGCATGTGGTAAAGGCAGCGTTACTGGGCAAGCGAGCCCAGTATTTGCATTTGTGCTTACTCGCTCGATCTTCCGTGGTGTATGGGGAAAATATGATTATGAGCGGCCCGACCCGACCCGGCCCGTGGCGACGCTTTTGAGAAGCTCATATCTCAGCAACCGCACGTCCGATTGACAAGCGGACTTCTTTGCTTAGCAGCCCCATCTAACCTTCCCTGTTTGAGACCAGTGCCGACTCATGTAGTTGACTACCACTGCGCGTGGCGCGTGCTGCGTGAGGGGTGTTGACTAGTATTTTCCCGCAATAACTCCGCAACGGCTGGGCAGATTATATTCAAATTTGGCGTGTGGTTAGAGACCTCTCATCCGCCAGTTTCCCACAAGTCAGGGGTGGGCGCATCTGCACGTGCGCACGTGCACACCCCCATTCTGTATCTCAGGAACGGCTGAGCCGATTGTGTTCAAATTTGATGTGTGGTTAGGGACCTCTCCGCCACCGCCTTTCCACAAGTGAGGATGGGGTGGTTTCGTACGTGTGCACGTGCATACCCCTATTCTATATCTTTCGAACGGCTGAACGATTGTGTTCAAATTTGGTGTGTGGTTAGGGACCTCTCAGCCCCCTGTTGCCCACAAGACAAAGGTCTCTGCACGTGCGCACGTGCGCACCATTTTTTTTTGTATCTCAGAAACTACTTGCCCGATCGAGTAGAAATTCCCCAAACATTTCCTTCTCGCTCGCTCGTTCATCGCCAACTACGGCGCCTTACTGGTTTTATAAATTACTATTTTAGCCCGTCATTGGCTGGGGGGGGGGGGGGCGGGAAACACCCCCCCCCCCCCTCTTGAGGGACTTTCGCAATAGCTCGAAAACGAACAGGGCTATCAATGCGAAAGTTCAGGTACCTTCTCCTATATAGCTTTGTGGACGAGCGCGATAAAATTCACAGTTGGTGGCCGAGACGAAGTACAGGCCTCAAACTGTGAATTTTGGAGCGCGAGTCCACAAAGCGATTTAGTGTGCAGCTGCAGCACGCGATAGATAAAAATCAAGTCTGGCAAGTTTCATTTAAGTCTGGCTTAGTCACGTGATCTATAGTCCAAAAACTGCAGGTCACGTGACCTACAGTCCACAAACTCTCCAGTTTGTGAACTCCCGCCCACAAAAAATGTTTTAAGCTTTTTTACAAAAGCACGCGAGTCAATGGTAAACAAACTTCAGTTGTACACTAACGTCAATTTGACGTCTTTCGTGCAAAAATGAAGTAATTTTGTCGATACAAAATTGAGATATAGCAAATTTAGTGACGTCACTACACACGACTTTGACGAAAAAAATCAGCTAAACTTTTACATAGGCCATTTTTTTCAGCAAAAAGCAAAAACAAAACGCGAAAAGATAGCAAATGACAATGGATACAAAATGACTATATCGGATTTGTGCAAATGTTGGTTTTTTATCCCACAAAATAAATAAAAAACTATTTTTTTTAAACCCTCAAAATCAACATTTTCAAACATTTAAAAAAAAAAACAGAATATATGTTGGAAACCACATATCGACAATATCCAAACCACATTTCCAAGCAATATCTTTCTTTTTGATTGACGTATGGCTCCCTAAGTATGAGTTTGACTACTCATGAAGTCATGATTTGAAATTGTATTTGTTGGCTTTTAATGACTCTATAATGACAAATCAATGTCAGCAATGTATTTCTGAGACAAAATTGTTCTAGGAACATACTTTTCTATTTAGAGTTATCTATTTCAAATTTTGACCTTATGTGCCCTGACCAACTTGATACTAACTTCACGAAAATGAAATGTTGGTAAAATGGCAATCACTATCGAATTCCACGTGTAAAATAACCTATAAAACATGTGTTGCATGACTTTAGTAGATATTTTGCGCATAGTGACCTTTTGTGCTTTGACCTAGCCTTGACCTTTGCCAACAACATCACTTTACATGATATGTATGATGTGTATACATGATGTGTATGATACCTTTGAGACCCCTTTGGGTGATCATGGTCGCAGTCGAAGGCTTGGGATGGCAAGCATGACCCATACGCTCAAATACCACGATGTTGGCCTTTGACCTGACCTTGACCTGACCTATGACCTTGAAACCCAAATGTTAAGCATTATTTAGATTTAGGTCGATGAGACATTTCGATCGCCGCATGTCGCGTCCAAATCGGATCATTAGTTGGGAAGTTATACAGCGGGAGGGGCGACCCCCCATCCCCCCCCCCCCCCCCACCCAGCCAATGGAAGGTGACTGGCAGCCCCAGCCAATGATGCCGGGTTAACATAAGTTCCGATATTTTACAGTTCACTTCTTTTCTTCTTTAGAAGCACACAATATCATAAAAACATGCGAAATTTCGAAATTTGCGACACTTCCGCAAGATATGCTGAATATGCAATTAGTTATATATGTTCGAAATATAGTACTTTCGAAACAAAATATTTGATATTTTAGGCAAACCAATGCCATATTCGACATTTTCGGTTACAAATACCCCAGCTTAGCAAATTTTCAGCGACTTGGCAAAGTGACTCTGGTTCTTAATCTTAAAACCGATTAAGAACCTATTTTATCGATTAACCTGAATTTACCGTGCAAACGTCAGTCGTCAAGACTGTCACTAACTCATACCCCAGGTACGTAGGACCGCCATGAAAAGTGTGTGTGGGGGGAGGGGGGCAATTAAACTTTCCTCTCGTCTTGAGAGAAACCAAACCCCCTGTAAAATAGTTCTTTGCTGATTTGAGCTTTTCTTATCTTCGCGAATATTTTGCCTATCAAATTTTCGTCGTTAAGCAAAATAACATATTTTTGAAGAAAAAATCCCCAAAAGTGAGGTCATGACCCCCCCCCCCCCCCCCCGCCCCCTCCCCCTCTTCCTACGCCTATGACATGCTCAATAAAGAATTTACTGTCGCCCAATGATCGATTTGATCGCCAGCAAGGAGAGGGAGGTCAAATCGAACACGAGGCGATGTTTTTCACGATTGATGTCACTTGTATCCAGAAGTGGTTAGTCCCACTTACCATCATCAAAGTGAGGAGGACGTGTGCTGCTGCAACCGCCATTTGGACGCAGGAGAAAACACTGCTGACTGCCGGGTGAACACGCCAGGGCCATATAAAGGAGGTAGAGTCGTCCGGCGATTCTATTTCAGTACGATTACGTAGAAGAATCGTGACGTCAGAGCGTGACGTGAATGGGGTATGCCAGCAAAATTTCCGCCACCAGGGGCGCTGGGCGCAATGTGACCCAAGCGGCGATCGCCGCCATTGGCGACAATGTATTAACCCTCGCCCTACGGGGGGGGGGGGGGGGGGGCTGACAGGCCACCTGATGTTTTTCTTGAATAACTGTTTACACATTCGGCGCATCTTGCTGAAATTTTCGGTATCTGAGTTTACAACAATTATACGTATGCTATAAAATTTAATTGAAATTGGTTAAGTAGTTTGGGAGATAATCATGTTTTGATGACGTCATCTTGGTGGAAAAACAATACATATTTGAAAAATGGCAGAAAACATGGTAGAACCCTCGCCCTATGGGAGCTATTTTCAACTTCGCCCTACGGGGGGAATGACAGCCCCCTGTTAACTTCCAAACCAAGCAACTTATAAGTTGCTTGGTATCAAAACAATATTGGTGTCAAAACAACAATGGTTGTACATTTGATTGTTAAACTGATAAACATTCATATATTTAACCCACGCCCTACGGGAGTTTTTTATTCACCTTCACCCTACGGGTTTGTATTCATCTTCGCCTGAGAGGACCCCCTGTTAACTTCCAATCCAAGCAACTTAGAGCAATGCGGTAACAACCAGCATGTTGCCTGTCATGAGAGGAATCTAACAGTATGCGATTTTTAGGTTTCAGGTCAATGGGTGAACTTCCAGGTCAAGTAAATGACCTCGGATTTATCACGTCCAGAACAGCGATTTTGCTCTTCAGAAAACCTCAAAATTAGAAATTGATAAATGTAAATAAAAAGGCATGTTCCTAGACCAGTTTTGGCTAAGAAATACAGAAAAGGTAATTATTTGTTCGTATTTTATTTAAAAAAAGTCAAAAAAAAGTTATATAAAAAATGACGTCATCAGTTTCTTACACTTAGGGAGCCATCACTCAGTCAAAAATGAAGATATTGCTTTGAAATTTGGTATGGGTATTTTCCATACCCAGTTCTCTCACATATATTCCGTTTTTTTAACGTCTTTGAAAATTTGGATTTTGTGGGGATTTTTCCAAAACAAAAAGTTTTTTATTTATTTTAAGACTCAAAAACCCAAAATTTTGAAAATACAAGATTGCCATTTTAAAGAGTAACATTTTGTATCTTTAGGTGAATTGCGTTTGCAATTTCCTTTAAAACTCTGTTTTCTACCATTTTTTTAATATTTATCGTTTTTCCACCAACATGACGTCATCAAAACATGATTATCTCCGAAACAACTCAACCAATTTCAATTAAATTTTTACAGCATACGTATAATGTTTAAAATTCAGCTACCGAAAATCTTAGCATGACGGCTCGCCACGCATGGTTGACTTCGGGCCGATTTTGAGCAACCCCAATTATTTATATCATAAACAAATGCAAGCATTTAACACAGAAAGTTGCAGCGAATCAGATGAGACTTGACTCTTTAGCATTTTTCCATCGTAACTATTTTTAGAGCCACCCTCAAACAGTGACTTAATGCATTGTCGCCAATGGCGGTGATCGCCGCTTGGGTCACATTGTACATCAGCGCATAGACGTAGGAACAGGGGGGGCAACCGCCCCCCCCCCCCACCCCAACATCTTGGATTTTAATATTACGCCTATGGGCTTTGCATGGAAAGAATCGACTTCAGAATGCCTCCGCCTCCCCCCCCCCCAAACTTGAACATAGTTCCTACGCTCCTGCATGAGCGCCATCTCTCGCTCTCGCTCTCGCTCTCGCTCTCGCTCTCGCTCTCGCTCTCGCTCTCGCTCTCGCTCTCGCTCTCGCTCTCGCTCTCGCTCTCGCTCTCGCTCTCGCTCTCGCTCTCTCTCTCTCTCTCTCTCTCTCGCTCTCTCGCTCTCTCTCTCTCTTTGAAATATCTGAAATCTCTGAAAACAATTAGGGAATACGAACTACCCGTGGTCTACTTTCAAATCACATATATGTTTAGCATCAGACGTCAAACAGATATTGCCACAAATATGGGTTCGGGTTTCCGCGGTCTGTTTATGCTGTATATACTCGGCTCAGACGCCGCACGTCATGTTAGACGGGCAAGCCGTAACATTCGTCTCCCGCGAGGGAAGGAAAATGTCAGTGATTTCTCACGACACGGTCGGCATAGGCGGCGAGTCACGCACCGTACCTCGGAGGGGTCACGGACGATCACTTTTAAAGGGCATGGTCATTGAAAGGTTATGGAAGTTTGCAAGATATGGAAATTCGATTATATATATATATATATTATATATATAATATATATATTATATATTATATAGTATATAGTTTATATATATATTATAATATATATAGATAGGAGATGGAGATAGAGATGGAGATAGAGATGGAGATAGAGATGGAGATAGAGATGGAGATAGAGATGGAGATAGAGATGGAGATAGAGATGGAGATAGAGATGGAGATAGAGATGGAGATGGAGATGGAGATGGAGATGGAGATGGAGATGGAGATGGAGATGGAGATGGAGATGGAGATGGAGTGGAGATGGAGATGGAGATGGAGATGGAGATGGAGATGGAGATAGAGATGGAGATAGGATGGAGATAGAGATAGAGATAGAGATAGAGATAGAGATAGAGATAGAGATAGAGATAGAGATAGAGATAGAGATAGAGATAGAGATAGAGATAGAGATAGAGATAGAGATAGAGATAGATATAGAGATAGATATAGAGATAGATATAGAGATAGATATAGAGAGATAGAGATAAGAGATAGATATAGAGATAGAGATAGAGATAGATATAGATATAGAATATACATATAGAATATACATATAGATATACATATAGATATACATATAGATACACATATAGATACACATATAGATCCACATATAGATACACATATAAGATACACATATAGATACACATATAGATACACATATAGATTACACATATAGATACACATATAGATACACATATAGATACACATATAGATACACATATAGATACACATATAGATACACATATATACACATATACACATATACACATACTACACCATATACACATATATACATACTATACATACATAGATACATAGATAGATAGATAGATAGCATACATAGATAGATACATACATAGATAGATACATACATAGATACATACATACATAGATACATACATACATAGATACATACATAC
>JAXIVJ010008205.1:40000-56685 GCA_036785665.1 Chirona hameri
AGTGATTTTCATAAAGATATAATGTACATTGATGCTGTTTCTCCGCATTTCCCGTAAGGATTTTAATGCACACGCTCGCAGCGCCATCTATTGAGCGGAATTGCAGTCTATGTACTAGGTGCAGTTTTCCGGCTTCGGAGGCCTGCAGAGGGGCCCCACACGCGATTAATGCAATACCAACCAGAGTTCGACATGGGCCGGGCCTGGCCTATGGGCCATGGGCTGGGCCTGGGCCGGGCCAGGACCGGGCCTCAACTTTAAGGAAATCACTGGGCTCCGGCGGTCCTGTGCCTGATAATTTTGGAAGTAATGCGCGCGTCGCACAAGCTCAGGTCAGAGCTCAAAAATATTTTAACCAGCAGTTCACTTCACTTCCAAAGCAACACACATGTGAGTGATATTGAGCTCACCATAATAAATATTGATTGAATAGTGCATCAACACTCAAATCAATGACAACAGTACTATCAGAGTTATATGCAATAGTAGTTAGTACCAGCCCCCGCCAAATGTTTGACACTCCTAAGTGGTGACGTCACTAAAGTCATGGTCCGTGGCTTTCAACACACGAGCCAACGGGGAAATCTGTGTTTTGGGGATGGCCCCATGAAGATCTTACTGGGAAAATGTTGGCTTGCTTTGCCTTTATGGATTGGTAGAGATGTGCTGATTCCAAAACCAGGTCAGTTTGGTCATCTAGTCCCAGTCATAAGGTCTTGGTCATACAGCCTTAGTACATTCATACAGCTTCAGAATCAGTAACGTATGATCTGCCTAACCTTTTGTTATAGCAACCTTGGTTAGTACTACAGAGTACAGAATAATGACACCTACTAATACTCAGTCATCATGTACATGAACACCTCAACAGGGGCGTCATGTCCTGCAAATGATTGGTAGGGCCCCAATGCTAACTAGATAGATTTGAAGGTCATTCTTACCATGCAACGTCATAGGCCTAATGTTAAATTGGTAGGGCCCTCCTACTTTGTACTTGATTTTAGAATCATTCACAGGAAATTCAAAGTTCAAACCCCTACAAACAGTTTATGGGACTGCAAGTGTTTTAAATATCGCTGTCAAACATAACAGGATTACATCTTACCCAGTTGAGAACATTTTCAATCATTATTTTGATCCGTTTTGTCGAAACAACACCCCACTCCCGAACGGCGCCACCTAACCTTAAGGCCGTATAAGTACATCAAACAGGTTAGTTCACACAGCTCAAACGTTACATCTTTCAATTCGAAAGCTACCATTTATTTAATGACGTGTGCAGTTTCCAAACTGGCACCAATCTACATTTTTTTTACATTTATGGCTAAAAGCTTGCATTTTTACGTTGCATTTCGCGTACATCAATGGAAAAGTATTGTATTTGAGCATATTAATGATTACAACTCTCTTTGATATTATGGCCGCTGGGCAATGGCTACGTCATTAGTTTACAATGATCAATCATTTGTCGGCATAGATGATATGTGCCTGTTCCAGTAGCGCTTCTAACCTCTTCTAACCTCTTTCAAGTTGCTCCAACTTGCAGTCCTATCCTATTACATACAGTTGCAAGTTGGAGCAACTTGGAGGAGGTTAGAGGAGGTTAGAGGCGCCACTGGAACAGGCCCTTAGCGCCTGCTCGCGTCGCGTCACGTATTTATTTTGATAGACAAAGAAGTGACACATAGATATTGCTTTGAAATTCGGTGTGGTCATCGGCATATATTTTTCTGGACATTAAATTGGGTTCAAAGACGAGCCCATGCTCCGAAACTATGGGACCGATCTGGGTCATTTCTTCACCATTGATCGCTGGTGTTACCAAAACGGTGCCGTTATGGATTTTTTTACAGATTGGTTCACTCTTAAGTAGATCAAATTAGACAAAACCCACCAAAAACCGTTTTGGGCGTTTTTGGTCAAATTTGGTCCACTTAAATTGAGCCAAAATGGATAAAACTCAGAAAGATACTGTTTTGGACGACGCCGGATCGAATGGAGAAGAAATGACCCAGATCGGTCCCATAGTTTCGGAGCATGGGCTCGTCTTTGAACCCAATTTAATGTCCAGACAAATATATGCTGGACATCGTCCACTTATCGCTGGATGTGACACTTCTTTGTCTACCAAAACAAACGTGACCAGCCCCCAATCGAAAATGCAAATGGCGGCAATGCGCAGTCACACCTGACGCGACGGCCTGGGATGCTGTTACCTCCGTAACATGTTGACTCACATTTGTGACGTCAGAAGCCTATTCGGTTTTGACCAATCGACTGGCTGCATGGAGAGATGGATGGCCGTTAGCTCTTGTGTTAGCTCACTTGTTCCGTGACGTTTTGCCATTCGCTCATAGAATAGTAGCGAGTAGCAAACTACAGCGTCATTGCTTGTTGGTGTCGGACACACGTGAGTTATGATGATGATTTCCAAGCAGTTACGCGCCCTAATCCACAAAGAACAATTGAATTGATCTCACGGTGGGTATTTTGTTTTGTGTAGCATTGATATCATTTGAATGACATGATATGAAGGTCAGTTCATGATTTGAAATGTTATTCCTAGACACATTTCCTGGTTATGACCCCCGATGTAACGGTTTTCTGGCATTGTTCTGAATTGTTGTCCTGAAAAAGAAATGGTGTGCTTAGGTAGGTATACATTGCTTGTCTGCATGAGTGCATAAGTATAATGTACCTACCAAGC
The DNA here is from genome assembly GCA_036785665.1 of Chirona hameri. Classification (NCBI taxonomy): domain Eukaryota; kingdom Metazoa; phylum Arthropoda; class Thecostraca; order Balanomorpha; family Balanidae; genus Chirona; species Chirona hameri. The sequence continues at coordinate 42,708 of JAXIVJ010008205.1, forward strand.
TTGAATTGTCAGCACATTTTGATCTGGGGAAATTGGTTTGGTGGTTTATTAATCATTATTCATTAGTATCAGTATTTCTTGTTTTTGGACCCACCATCAGGTTATTGTTGTACTCTTCCTTTGCTCCACCAACAATATGTACTCCACCAACAAAACAGTAGAATTCCCGCCCTGGGGGCCTAGGAGCAGGCGCGTAACCACCACTGGAGATCAGTCCCCAGTAACATTTTAAGATTTTAACATTACGCCTATGGGCGTTGCAGGGAAAGAATCTACTTCAAAGTGCCTTCGTCCCCACCTACTTTTGGAAGGTGGTTACGTCTATGACTGGGAGTTAAATAACCACAGCAGTTGTTGCGCCATAAGCCACAATTATGACCTGCTTGTGGCTTGTCTGTGTTTTCTTTTGTCAATTTCAACTTATTATTTGTTAAGAACCTGCAATTTCTGACAAAACATTGCCAGTGGTTTTTTTCCAATTTCAACTTAATATTTTGCTAGGATAATGATTGCAATTTTTGTGAAAATAAGATAGCTTAAAGGAAATAGTTCACCTTCGGGAATTTTTCAGAACACGATTTTATTATATTTTTTAATACAGTTTCTTTCTTTCTTTTCAAAAATGGTCCTACATCGCACCAATTCAGGACAGAAGTTCGTAAATTATTAATGTTATGGTGTGCGTTATTGGTCTGCGCATGCGCCCTGGTAGTGCTGGCACTCTCAGACGGTACGGTATATCATATATGCGCCGCATTCCTTCGCCAAAAAGTCAAATATCTCTTTGGCTGGAGTCTTTTCAGCCAAGAAAGTTGCAGATAAGGATTTCTCAACACGGGCTACAAAACTGCTATTTCAGTTCAAAATCCCATGTTGAAGGTGAACTATTTCCTTTAATCTGAAGGGGCCCGACGGTCCTGGGCCTCAATATTATAAATTTGACCGGGCATGGGCCGGACATGGGCTTGGTGATCATGGACCTTGGCTGGGCCGGACAGGGGGTTGGTTGGACCGTGGCGAACACTGATACCAACAGGTTAACTCAGTGACAAGGGCGCAGGAACCGGGGGGGGGGGCAGAGGGGAACCCCCCAACATTTTCGGATTTTAACATTACGCTTATGGGCGTTACATGGAAAGAATCGACTTCAGAATGCCTCCCCCCCCCCCCCCCCCCAACTTTCGGAGGGCTGCGGCGCCCATGCTCAGTGGGAACTGGATCTGGAGACAGGACAGGTACCGGGCCGAGAGATAGGACAGGTACCGGACCTCACGTCTGGAGATAGGACTGGTACCGACCCTCACGTCTTAAGACAGGACAGGTACCGGGCCTCACATCTGGAGGCAGAACAAGTACCGGGCCTCACGTCTGGAGACAGGACAGGTACCGGACCTCACATCTGGAGACAGGACAGGTACCGGTCCTCACGTCTGGAGACAGGACAGGCACCGGGCCCGTAGGCAGGGCAGGTACCGGACCTCACGTCTGGAGACAGGACAGGTACCGGTCCTCACGTCTTGAGACAGGACAGGCACCGGGCTCGGAGGCAGGGCAGGTACCGGACCTCACGTCTGGAGACAGTACAGGTACTGGACCTCACGTCTGGAGACAGGACAGGTACCGGGCCTCACGTCTGGAGACAGGACAGACACCGGGCCTCACGTCTGGAGACAGGACAGGCACCGAGCCTCACGTCTGGAGACAGGAAGGGCCTCACGTCTAGATAAAGGACAGGTATCGGACCTCACGTCTGGAGACAGGACAGGTACCGGGCCTAACGTCTGGAGACAGTAGAGGCACCGGGCCCGTAGGCAGGACAGATATCGGACCTCACGTTTGGAGACAGGACAGGTACCGGTCCTCACATCTGGAGACAGGACAGGCACCGGGCCCGGAGGCAGGGCAGGGCAGGTACCGGACCTCACATCTGGAGACAGGGCAGGTACCGGTCCTCACGTCTGGAGACAGGACAGGCACCGGGCCCGTAGGCAGGGCAGGTACCGAACCTCACGTCTGGAGACAGGACAGGTACCGGTCCTCACGTCTTGAGACAGGACAGGCACCGGGCCCAGAGTCAGGGCAGGTACCGGACCTCCCGTCTGGAGACAGGACAGGTACCGGGCCTCACGTCTGGAGACAGGACAGGTACCGAACCTAACGTCTGGAGACAGGACAGGTACCGGGCCTAACGTCTGGAGACAGGACAGGTACCGGACCTCACATCTGGAGACAGGACAGGTACCGGTCCTCACGTCTGGAGACAGGACAGGCACCGGGCCCGTAGGCAGGGCAGGTACCGGACCTCACGTCTGGAGACAGGACAGGTACCGGTCCTCACGTCTTGAGACAGGACAGGCACCGGGCCCGGAGGCAGGGCAGGTACCGGACCTCACGTCTGGAGACAGTACAGGTACCGGGCCTCACGTCTGGAGACAGGACAGACACCGGGCCTCACGTCTGGAGACGGGACAGGCACCGGGCCTCACGTCTGGAGACAGGACAGGCACCGGGCTTCACGTCTGGAGATAGGACAGGTACCTGCCCTGTCTTGAGGAGCGGATCAAAGCCATGCAGTCAAATTTGTTTGGCACGCGCTCATCCCAACCCACTTTAAATCCATTTTCCATGGAGTTAATCTGCTAGTGTTCCATTTCAGTCCGTGGCGGCGGAAGGTATTTTCGGATGGGGAGGGGCAAAAAAAAACAGGGGGACCCCTCCGCCAAAGCCCCTTCCCCCAAACAAATAGCGCGAAATGGTATCTCCTCGGATTTAGGTCGCTATATTTTGCAGGGCCTCTAAACGGTCGCAAGAAAAACGTCCGACAGCCCATGTTGAAGTTTCAGACCTTCTGAGGGCCCCTTAGGCCGACTGAGGGCCTTCTGTCGGCCTTAGAGGACCCCTCAGGCTGGCTGGTGGCACCTCGGAGGACTCGGCGTCAATATTTCGGTAAAAAAGGGAAAAAATATAACCAACTTCTTGCAAAAATTATCAACAAATTTACAAATTTATGGGGGTGGGGAAATCATATGTTTGCCCCCCCCCCCCCCCCCAAACAAACAAACAAACAAAAAACTTCTTGAGTGGGTGGTAGCAGACCCGACCTATACAAAGGTCAGGTTCCAAGCGCTCTGCTGCAGTAATTACAGGATGCTTTCCAGACTTCTGCAGCCATTCAAACACTAACAAATTTATCCGAACTCTTCTTGATTTACGTCAAACCGTCTCAAGGTCACACAGTATTAACACAGTATATGCGGCCTCCTCTCGCCTGCAGAGAACAGTTGGACACGTTGTACAGCCATTGTCGCACCTGCGTTTCCACATTTTTCTTTCAAAACCGTGCATCAGGGCAGTGTTCGTCACGAGCCCACCAACCCCCAGCCCAGCCCGGCCCGGGCCCATGAACACCAAGCCCAGGCCCGGACCAGGCCCGGTCAAATTCATAATATTGAGGCCCAGGCCCGGTCTGGCCAGTTCAGATTAAGCATATCAATGTTTTCACAAAATTTGCAATAATTATCCTAGCATATTTACTTGTATACTATAAATGTGAAACAATGAACCAACTATGCTAACCAAAAAAGCCACAGCCACAGCAACAGTGTGTTGCTGTGGAAGTGAACTGCTTGTTAAAATATTGTTAAGCTCTGACCTGACCATGCGCACATTACTTCAACATTCTCAGCCCAGGTCCGTCCAGAGTCCGGTGATTTCCCGGTGAAACCCGGTGAAGTTAAGGCCCGGCCCGTGGCGAACTCTGCTTCAGGGTGACAGCATCTGAAAGAAGAAAAGGAGAGGGTGTCAGACGAGACACATACCCAAACTGACAGATAGGCAGACAAACGAGGAATTGTAATGCTCGTGAACTTGATTGTTCATAATTCCTGCAATCACATTTGCTATTAAATTGATTATCCTGGACGATACTGACCGAAATCACATAACAACTATAGAAACAAACAGACAGCACCGCGAAACAACAACAGACAGCAGAGGCAGCACCGCACCGCGTGCGAGCCCCGAGCCTGGCGCCAACTGACTGCCCCGCTCCGGCCGGCCGATTCCGCTGCGCTCGGCCAGCGCACTATGGGACGGATCACCTTCAAAATGCCTCTCAATTCAGTTTAAGATACAACTGCGATGATTTTACGGTTACAGGAGTTACTTGATGCGCTGAGTTCGAATCTAATTTTTGTTTTCATGTCAAATATAAATTTAAGTCAATTTGTTCCACATTATGACGTCATGCAGGCGTCATTTGAGGCAAACGTATAAGTGTTTGCTCACCGTCAATGCCAGAGCTTTGAAACGCGGAATGGGGTCAAAATTACCCGCCCACGCACCCAACTAACGACTGAAGCCGTTCGACCGTGACCTGCCAGGGCCCTGGGGCCTGTTCGGCATCTAAGATTATTCGACTGCGCATGCGCAGTAAGGCGCACTGAGCCTAGGCGGAGGCTAACTGGCGAATGACGTCAGAAAATATGACGTCATCTCCCGTTATGCTCCTCAGAATGCCTAAGCCAAACATTTCTGGATGTGCCCGATTTTGGAATACAATTTCGACGACATTGGCGCCAGCGACAAAATAAACGGGCACATATCGCGGAAACAGGTGGATTTTGAGAAGATGAAGATGAGGCAACTCACCCCATCGGCTGATGATCACGGTCTTCGTTGACGTGATTCATGTCAACGTCATCATCGCTACTTTCTTGGTCTTCCATGAAAGCATTGTTGATTAAATCAAACTTCAAAGAATTGAGGAATCCCTCTTCGCTTACCTTCCATCTCGATCACAATATATACATCAATTATCATAAACAATTGAAAGGCACGTATTTCTGGCGTCACAATGGGATTGCAAGCTAACTACAATAAATAAAACAGCAAACAGAAAGCTTATAGAAAGGCTGCTGCAATTTTTGATAGGCCACTTCTTCATTGCAAATGCAATTGTCCAAGAATATTCGGCCTATCTATGACGTCTTCAAAAGTGTCATGACGTCACCGAAGATGTGACGTCATCTAAGCTAATAATATGCTTAGATGCCGAACAGGTCCCCGGTTAATTTTCCTCAGGCAACGTCTGAGCTGTTACCATGGCAACCACCGCGACTCAACTAATCCAACATCTCTCGCGATAGCCTTGGGTGGCTCGCATTCCACCTAAGACAACACGGCCTCGCCGCATGCGTGAGCCGCACCGGCCGACCGGTAAACGCGAACTGCAAACTGATTTATCTCACAGAGAAGCAAACAGAAGCAAAACAATCCTTTTGCAACACTTTGGCATAATGTTTCTGCCATAAATCATGGCAAAAACTTGGCGACGACTGGCGGCGATTTTTTTGTAGGATTACATGCAAATGAGGATATAAAATAAAATGTGTCAGCATTGTAAGCGATATTGCAAGTGTTTCTAACATGCTTAACAATTTACTTCGAAATTCCATTAAGGGTGCATATGTAACTGAAAGACCCACGTTTACGTTGGTATGCTTAGTTTTACCATAGAAGGATACATTATGCGCATAATGAATGATTAAGTTAAGGTAGTTCATTCGGCTACTCCAAGTGCGCACGCTGCTTGGGCGACGTTACCTGACTTTGAGGCAACTTTTTGCCACATAGCAATAGTTGAACGCCAAAACAAATACTACCACTCGATGCGTCGGTCAATTTGGCACAGAGGTCCGTCTCTATCGTCCTCAAAATTGAGGTTTCATTTTTCGAATCCTGAGGCGGCATTTTGGAGGTTTTGGTTTGTGGACCAAGCATTGTATCCTCTTGGGACCAAGGTGCTAATTGGAACTCTCACCCTGTTCCGAGGGGTATGGGGAGCCGGGCAGACTTTTTCAGAGGCCCACCGAGGGATTGAACCCCGGCCCCCGGCACAGAAGGCAAGTATCTTGCCACTGCGCCGAGTTGCTCGCCACCACATTTTGAAGGCGATCCGTCTCCTAGTGCGTCCCAGCGCCGCGGGCGCTGACCCGCTGCGACACCGACCGTCAAGCGCTAGAGCGCGTTATGTATTACTACACTCTAATGGATAACAATATTAAATTGTTACCTAACATATGTAATAAATGGCAGTGGAATAACGCATACATCCAATTCATCTATCTGCGCAGAGTTATTCGTCCCTACTTACAAACAATCAGGAACGTTTGGCGCTCTGAAGGTCCCGTTTTATTTCACACTTGTAACACATATTATTGTTTTCTGCACAGATAATGAATTCGAATTGATCTTGGATGCCTATGCAGTATGCACCTTCAAAACGCGCTTTAAAAAGTCATGCAGTACGACCACCATGGCGACGAACGATCGTTTACGCAGTATTGTTCACGCGTACGTACAAACAGTTCAACATGAAACATATCATGCCTTTTCAGATGGAGAATACGTTTTTATTTTTGAATTTCGTATACAAAATAATCAGTTTGTCAATTATCTTTTTAAAAATGTGGTACAAATTATACTTTCTTCAAACTTTATGTATCTTACGAACGTTTGCTAAGAAAGCCGACATCTGTCGACATCTGCCGACATCTGCCGACATCTGGACGTCGGCCCGATGTCGGCATGCCGAGTTGCTTTCCGTGCCGAGATGTGGATGTTGGACCGACGTCGACATGTTTACTGGGGTGTTATTGAGTTATGTGTTACCAAGTTATGCGTTTCTGCGTTTCTGCGTTTCTGCGTTTCTTATGTGTTTCTGTGGTACTCTGTCACCTATTATGTCCTTTGATATCCGGATTTAACCCGCCGATGATTGGGGGGGGGGCGAAAAACGCCCCACTGACGAACTTTTGCAATAGTTAAAAAGACAATAGCGCTATCAACGTGAAACTTTGGGGCCTTCTCCTACATCAATTTAACGTCTTATGTGCATATATGAAGCAATTTCGTCGAAAAATTTCGAGATATAGCGAATTTAGTGGATCACTACACACGAATTTGACGAAAAAATCAGTTAAACTTTAAAGCGCGAGTTACTGGGGTATATTTCATAACGCGACTTACTGGGGGGTCTATTTTTTGCCCCCTTCCCCCCTCGGATCTCCGGAACTACTGGACCGAATGTAAAAATTCAAACGGCATTCGATAACCCTGGGAAATGTATCGAGGGAAACATAACATTGTTGACCTCGGGGTCACCGATGACGTCACAGGTCAGGTCAAATACAATTGTTTTGACCGTGTCAAAAGGTCTCTATGGATGGAATTGTCGCGCAAAATTGCGATATTAAACGCATAAGCTGTCGATAAATCGGCATGATTCGTATGTCTGACACTTATAAGTACCTTTTTAAGCTGTTTATGACCTTGGGTCAGGTCAAGGTCATCCGAGGTCACGAGGTCAAACTGCAGATTACGGTCATTAGGCGTTATAACACATGTGTAAGGGTTTGTCTTTCGTCTAGAACGCGAAAAATGACCTTAGAACATTGTTTGTTTCATATAAATGGAAGTAAAAAGCAAAAACGGAAATGCGTTTTTTATGCTTAGTAATGCTGGGAGTGATGGTCGATTTTTGTCATTTAAAGGTCATAAGTCAGTCATGTTTGAAGATATCGACTTTAAATTTGGTACACATATTCACCGCACACGTCCCAATCATATATATTCCGCTTTGTGGATAATTCTGATTTTTTCTTGAAACTTTGTAAAAACAAAAACAAATGTATTTGGGTTTCTCAAAATTTTGAATTTCAACACAACTAAAACATCCGAGATAGCAGTTTGATAGCCCGGTCTATTGTCAGTAATTTGATTTAAGACAATTGAGTTTATCTCAAACATCGTACCTTTGACAGCGTTTTCGGCAAACCATTATTTTGCAACAAAAGCCGAAGAACATGATGTCACTCTGACGTCATTTTCGGTTGACCTATCATAACCTCATATTTGTCCTTTTGCTAACATGTGTAGAATTGATGTGAGAGAAGGTACTGCAAGTTTGGTGACGATACCGGTGTTCGTTTAGGAGTTATTGCAAAATAACGGGAGGGAGGGGGGCAAAAAATATCCCCCCAGTAAGTCGCGGGTTAACAGACAGTAGAAAGGCCACATTTAGAGAAAATGCAATACAAAAAGCAAAAAAGTAGCGAATGGCAAGTGCTACAAAATGTCTATATCAGATTTGGAAACTGTTGGTTTCTGACCCAATTTAAAAAAACGGTTATTTTTTAAAATAAAATGACAAAAAACATTTTTTTTTCTCGACGATATTACAAAACGGAATACATACCTATTAGATAACAGCATATGGGCGATTCCTAAACCAAATTTGAAAACAATATCACCATTCTGAACTGATTTATGGCTTCTAAAGTATGAGTAGCTCATGAAGTTTTTATTCTTATTTTGGGGGAGTAACACGCGCACTGGAGTGGGAGGGGGGAGACATCCGCCCACCCTCCTGTTTTTTTTTTCTCGTGAATATCTCCTGATTTGACCGGTCGATATGCATCATTTTTGGTGTGCCTGCTAAAAATTCAATGGCGCCCCCCCCCCCCCCCCGCCACGCTGGGGGGTAAAATCTGACCCCGTCCTTGATTTTCTAAAAACAAAAACTCAAAAACAATCATCGATATCGACGCGAAACATTCAGCACCTTATAGTGTATCAATGCTGCGTCTTCGCACCAAATGTCAATGAAATTCATGAAGGACTTTGGGAGATAATGACGTTTAAATGACGTCATGTCATGCCATTTTTGGTGGAAAAACTATAAATGTTTGAAAAACCGTAGAAAATAAAAAAACATCAAAAGAAAGGAAATAACATTCTCTTTGAAATGGTTATCTCGGATTTTCGTTTTTTTTCGTTTTTGACCCCCAAATAAAAATAAAAGTTTTATTTTAAAATTACCACAAAATTGTTTTAAATAAATTAAAAAACCGGAATACATATTGGAGAACCAAGTATGGACGATACCCAAACCAAATTTCGAAGCAATATCTATATGTTTGACTGGCTTATGGCTCGCTAAGTATAAGGATCTCAGTACGTCATTTTAAGTTGCGTTATTTATATTTTAGTTTCCAGATATAGACAAATAAATGAATCCGCTGTATTTCTAAGACAAAACTGGTTAGAAATATTCCTTATTTAGATTAATTCATGTTAAATTGTATCCTTTTATGACCTGTCCTCGACCTGAGGGCCATTATATGTGTCAGGTTTTGAAAATGGCTGGTACTATCGAATTCTACGTGTAAAATAACCCATACAATATGTGTTACATGGCTTTCGTAGACCTCTTGCCAATAGTGACCTTTTGTGACCTGACCTTTTGTGACGCCTGGTGGCACCTTGACCTTGATCTTTGCTTAAAATTTCACTTCCGCTAATGTGTGAGATGCATTGCACCTTTGAGAGCACTTGGTGTGATAATAGTCGCAATCCAAGGCTTTGGATGGAAAGTATGGCCCATATACTGAAATTCCTGAACATTTGACCTGACCGTGTCCTGACATGTAAACCTATTTTGAACATTTCGCGTATGCTTTAGATGCGTCTTAATGATATATTTCGATTACTGCCTTGCGCATCTCGCTGCGATTGTTGGTTCGGAAGAAAACGAGGGGCAGAATCTACCCCCCGCCCCGCCCCCAGCGTGGCGTGTTCGGCTGAATATTAGGATCTGCTGGATCCATAGGATCTTTGGCTATCACGGTGTTCTGATACTTTGATGAACGGAAAAAACTAACATGTGAAGAAGTAAGGAGCAATAAGTTGCAATGCGCCTAAGTGCTATAGCGCATTGTCCGTAGCCACAATCCGCATTCAATGGTAAAAACGCCTGGGGGCATAGCCCATGTCTGTCTGGGCCCATTGCTTTTTATCATATTTGTGAATGCAATGGAGAACAGTATAGACAGCAAACAAAACCTTGAAATTTACAGACGACCTAAAAAAAAATTGTTAGCACGTTTATATTCATCATGTCACATATACATTGTTACATATACATCGGAGCCAGGCACGCCACTAGCTACACTCGAGCGTCATTGGCCGAGTAGAATAGGATGTAGCCGGCCGAGCTCTGCACGGCACTGCTGTTTAGCGAGTACACCTCTTGATCGTCGAACCTGTGCTAGCGCCCCGAGTTCACGCCGCTACAGAAGGTAGTGTAATGGCCGCTCTCTGTCGAGCCGAAGTGGTTCACCACGCCGTAGAGGTGGTACTTGTGGCAGTAATGCGCCTCCTTGCTGATGACGTAAGGTGACATGTCGAGGTTTTCCAGCGGGAATTGCACGTTGGACTGGTTTTTCCTCCAGAGGCCATCACTGTAAAACCTCTGAATGTGGATGATGAGCACTGGTGGCAGGTGCCAGATGTCCAGCCGCTTGGTGGCCTCCGTGCTGCTCTTGCACTTTGGACACGTCCAGCCGCTGAAGGTGTCTCCGGCCAGGTACAGCTCGATGCACTCCTGCAGCTAACAGCAGCTCGACCTAGCAGGCATATGCACCGAGAGGTGTGAAAACGTCTCGAACTTGGTCGAATGGTTGCCACAGTGCGAGCATCGCAACGTCGACTTGTGCTGGCCCCAGAAAAGGTTCAGGATGAACGAGCGGTTGCTGCCCTTGAAGTCTTCCCATGCGTTCTTGGCAGCGCGCGCGTCCGGAACACCGTTGTTCTCTTGCTCCTTGAGCGGCTATTTGCAGTGCGCCTCATTCAAGCTCTCGTGCAGGGAATCCAGCAGGAACATGAGGAACTCATTGGCATCCTGCTGTGTCGAGCCGCAGAAGCACGCGTGGTGTCTGCCCATCACGTCCTTTAGGTCGTGCAGCGCCACTGACTTGTTTTGGCCACTCCAGAGGACTTTGATAGCCGTGGCCATCTCTTGCGCCACCATGCCGCGCGAGAGCTCGCTATCGTAGTTGATGAAATCTAGGTACCTGTGCCAGGTAAATAAATCATTTAGACCGGGCGTATGGTTGATGCACTGGACCACGGCGTGCATGTAGCAGGTGTTGCCCAGGTTCTTTAGGCCGGTCAGCACCGGTGCTGGAGTTGGTGGCTTGTCGCTGCTCCGAAACTTCCACGTTCCCTTTGAGCCACAATCGGCATCTGGCTGTGCCTTTTTAGCTTTGGGCGAATCAGCGGGGTTGTCCAGGAGAATCGAAGCAGCGTTGCCCCTCACCACCGCGATAGAGAATCGCTGTAAGAGCCACTCCAGCTCTCGGGGATCACCGCTTACTGCCGACATTCGGGCGCCCAGTTCTCGTATGAAAGATCTGGTGGTAGGACCGCATGCGCCACCTGTTTCAAAGGCGATTGGCTCGAACCTGAAACGCTGAGTGATCTGAGCATACTTTCGACGCTTCTCGTCCTCTGCTTTCTTGGCTGCCGCTCCAGCTTTCAGCATAGCGTCACCCAGTCTGGAGTCTGCGAAGGTGTTAACACAGGTCGCATCCCACACTAGGCAGCGGCCATGCGAGAATGGATAGAACGTCATACCGCCTGGCCGCTTTCCATCGCCTCGGTCGACACCGTACGGCTCAAGCTGAGCTGGTACCCCTGTGGAGACTAGAGCACGTCTCACTATGTCGTTAAGTGCTGTGTGGCGTGGCAATCTTCCAGCACTAAAGTGACAAGTGAGGGCGTGATGTCCCTTGACGTCCGCGGGTGAGCCGCACCTGCAGGTGTGGCGCCGCTGCAGACATCAGCGCCGACACGTAGGGCAACAGCGATTCTGATGGTTTCGTTGTCCAGATGGGTGCCCAGATTTGCAGACGGGAGAGCCCTGAGCCAAGCCCCGCTCTCAGGCGTGGCGCCACCGAGGATACGAGCGTGGTCAAACTGATTTGCTTTGAGGAGTAGGAAGTCCCTCTGATGCTCGGCGATGGGAGAGTCCCACGTATGTATTGACAATAAAAACACTCTCCGATGCATACAACGGCTATTCTGAGTGTCGCGTCATGGTTAAAAGGTAGAGACATGTTAAAAACGACAATCAGCAACATGCATACTAGAAACTAAAATACACTCCAAGACCATACACACACTCACACAGCGACCGACATAAACATACACGACACCCATCATACACCATGTAAAAGATCACCGAGCTGACGTTTAAAAGAAGCTCAAGACGCCTCGCCCAGGTCCGGTGGCAACGCGCTGTAGCGCTGCGCTACACTGTATAAAAAGCGTCTCTTGGCGGCTTCGGTTCTCACGCGCCGGAGGGCCAAATCAGCGTCCTGGCGTGTGTTTTTAGCTCGAAACTCAGAGTTTGTCGAAAGCCGGGAAGCGAGAGGCTGTGGTTCCCCGGTGGTGCGAATTTTGTGAAGAAGATTGAGGGATTGTAGTTCGTACAGCTGCTGGGTGGTGAGCCAGCCCAGTTCATCTCGCACATCCGATATGTGATCAAATTTACGCCGGCCAGAGACAGCGCGCAAGCCAAAATTGATGATCTTTTGGAGGCGCTGCATGTTTTCTCTGAGCCGTTGCCGACGTTGCCGAACACCGTCAAACAGTATCGGACGTGCGAGATGACAAGGGCGTCGACTATGATAGTGTAACGTTGGTAACATTGAATACCCGTGCAGCCGAGTTTTTCAGCCTTTAGTTCACCACAGGTCGGACCCGGCCGCTGACAAAGAAACGTCAGCTGGTATACAGAGAACCAAGAGAGCATTAATCGCCGCGCACCACGGTACCTGGCCCAGCCGGCCGACCATTCACCCTCCCGTCACGTGCGAAGACCGGATGCCTCCCCCCCCCCCCCCCCCCCCACCAGAGACCAGCAGAGCAGGGCGTGCCGAAGTCACTGGCCAAAAATCCGCCGACTCGCAATTACGACATAGCCGGCCGGCAGCGGATCAAATAGAGCTACCAGTGGGACAGCCGGCCAGGAAGCCACTCGCGCCTAAGGCGGCGGTGGAGGGACCGACCGGCGCATACCAGGCAGCCGGCCGGACGCAGGTGCACGTCAGGAGGGGACCAGGCAAGACATAACATCCTGTTTGGTCTTCACACCATCCAGATAGGTGCAGAGCAGCACTCCCAATCGCCCGGTGTGCAAACCCGAGAAGGAGCGCCGCGCGCCCTGCGCAAACTCAGACACCCGGCCGCCTAGGCCAGGTGAGAAAAACAACGGATGGAACTGCTTAGCCACGCACCCGGGTTAACCAGAAAAGGAAACAATACCGGGACACAGTAGCGAGAGGCCGGAGAGAGCTGGTTAACCGGTTAACCAGAACAGCAAAACACCGCAGGAAGCGGATTTGGCGGATTAATCAGTACAGGGTGAACCCGGTCAATAGTCGGGGTCGCCAACAAGAGTCGGAGGTAGCTGATCTGTGAAGAAACAGGGGGAGCCGTTTAACGTCGGATGTCGCTAATCATCCCCGGTAGGGACGATAGGAAACACTAACAAGAGTCAGATCAACAGGCCGGAAGGGACGGTCGCGCCGAGAGGAGTCACTCGCGGGAGAGAGAGCCGGACAGACGCGCCGAGACATGGAGCCAGGAGGATCGCGCCAAAGGAGAGTACGTCAGCAGTGACGTCAGCAGATGCCAGGAGGTGGCGTCCCAGCAGCACCGTGATGGGCGGGCCCGACACTCTGCCTCGGGAGTCACTCGCGGGAGAGAGAGCCGGACAGTCGCGCCGAGACATGGAGCCAGGAGGATCGCGCCAAAGAAGAGTACGCCAGCAGTGACGTCAGCAGATGCCAGGAGGTGGCGTCCCAGCAGCGCCGTGATAGGCGGGCCCGACACTGCCTCAGGAGTCACTCGCGGGAGAGAGAGCCGGACAGTCTCGCCGAGACATGAAACCAGGAGGATCGCGCCAAAGGAGAGTACGCCAGGAGTGACGTCAGCAGATGCCAGGAGGCGGCGTCCCAGCAGCGCCGAGAGGGGCGGGCCCGACACTCTGCCTCGGGTGTCATGCTTCGGAGTCTACCATCAGAGCAACCTCCATGTTGACAAGTAAGGGATCTCGCTCGCTCCTCTAGCCCGA
>JAXIVJ010008206.1:0-27500 GCA_036785665.1 Chirona hameri
TGGGGCGCCCTCCTCAGATTCGGGGTGCACTTCTGGGTTCTGTCGGCGCATCAATAGGCGCCTGCTCGACGAAAATAACCATGACATTCGGTCCTTAAAGGGAATAGTTCACCTTTAACATGGAGTTTTGGACTGAGATAGCAGATTTGTAGAGCAGATCTAAAAATAGGTTGTGGTGAAAGAATTACCTCCCTACGTTAAGTAATTTCGACACAGGACTATTGGGCCCGGTTTCAATTCCGCTGTTCCGGGCCACGATCAGTTCCTTTCGCTCGCCGCTCGCCGCCGCCGGCTCGCCGCCGGAGGCAGGTACACTCTCTGGCACGTAGTATCTGGTCACGACGCCTCGTTAATATCCGCTCAGCCGCTCGGGCGGCGCGACGGCCTCTTGTCAGAGACTGTACTTGGCGTCAGGCAGAGCGGGGGAGCCGTAACGCCTGCTGCTATCGTACGATTTCTCGTGAAATAGAAAGAGAAACTTACTTCTTTCTCCACATATATCCATCAGTTGTCCAAACCAAAGTCATATTCGTAGCTTTGAGCTCAAGATGCACCGTATGGTTGAACTTCGAGACAACTTTCAAGGTGACCTATTCCCTTTAAAGGAAATAGTTCACCTTGGAATTTTTTTACCCAACACGATTTGATTATATTTTGTAATACAATTTCTTTTTATATTGTCAAAAATGGCCTTATGTCGCGCCGATTCAGGACAGAAGGCTGTAAATTTGTATTGTTTATCAAAACTATATGCATACCCTCTGAGTCAGAGTCCTGACGTCACGCGAATGTAAACAATGGTTCAGCCAATCAGATTCGAAAGTAGTCGCGTAAAGATAGACTCGCATTGGAGATGTGCCAACCGGCGGCCGGCGATCGCTTGCTAGCACCAGCTGCAAGCTGATTGGCTGATGGTATAGCCTCTGCCCGGGCTAAAACCAGTACAACATTCTTTCGCCAGCACCGCATTCCTTCGCCAAAAACTCAAATATATTCGGCTGGAGAGTCTTTTCAGTCAATCAAACTTGCAAGAAACTGGGGTTTCCCAACACGGGCTACACAACTGCTATCTCAGTTTAAAACTAATGTTGAAGGTGAACTATTTCCTTTAAGCGTTATTTTCTATAGCCCCTATGAAACATGCCTTCAGTGACTCTGGACATGTATGTGGGCAGCTACTGCTTACCAGTTGGGGCGCCTTCCATTGTAAAAGTACGGGCGGAAAGTAAGAAGAGATTGTGTGCATGTCTATGTCTAGTGTATGATAACACTGATGTTCGAAGGCATCAGGTGTCTCCTGAGGGTCTCCTGAGGAGGAGCGTAATGTGGCACTCCTGGTTCACCTGCGCGCCTTCGGCGCAGGGACGCCAATTTCCATGGGGGGGACGCGTCCCCCAAACATTTTCGGATTTTAACATTACGCCTATGGGCGTTGCATGGAAAGAATCGACTTCAAAGTCCCTCCGTCCCCGCCCCCCCCCTTCCCCCTACAGAAGTCGGTTACGCCCATGCTGCCAGTCTCGTTGCCACCCCCTGGATCCGCGCCTGACCTGTGATGATGTCGATGATTGCCTAGTTACCTGTGCTGATCAGGTAGCGTTTGTGTGTGCTGACGTTGCCGTTGAACAAGTTCTCGATGGATTCCATCTCGATTTTGACCCATATGCTGAAGGAGAAGCCGTTCTCGCAGTCGGCCGGGTCGCGGGCGCACGCGTCCAGCCGAGAGGCCCAATTCTGGCGGGACATGCACTGCGGACAGCACGCGAGGAAGGGCCGGCCTGTCAGTGGGCACTGGGCAGCCTAACAGCACCTTTGGCCATCAGTGGAGAAGGGCAGCCTAACAGCACCTCTGGCCATCAGTGGAGAAGGGCAGCCTAACAGCACCTCTGGCCATCAGTGGGCACTGGGCAGCCTAACAGCACCTCTGGCCATCAGTGGGCACTGAGCAGCCTAATAGCACCTCTGGTCATCAGTGGAGAAGAACAGCCTAACAGCACCTCTGGCCATCAGTGGAGAAGGGCAGCCTAACAGCACCTCTGGCCATCAGTGGGCACTGGGCAGTCTAACAGCACCTCTGGCCATCAGTGGGCACTGGGCAGTCTAACAGCACCTCTGGCCATCAGTGGGCACTGAGCAGCCTAATAGCACCTCTGGTCATCAGTGGAGAAGAACAGCCTAACAGCACCTCTGGCCATCAGTGGAGAAGGGCAGCCTAACAGCACCTCTGGCCATCAGTGGGCACTGGGCAGTCTAACAGCACCTCTGGCCATCAGTGGAGAAGACAACACCGACTCCCGATACGTATTCAGTGAAGGTATAACTGAAACCCAGCAACGAGGTCCCATTGGTTGAAATAACTGCTACTTTACATGGAGAGATGCATTTGAATCCGCAGACGGATTGCTTTACCTCAGGTCAGCACGGAAGTATGCTTTCTTTGCGTCAGTTTTCGCGCGCAGGTGAGCACCATACCGACCGTGCCTGACTGAACTCGCCCGTCCCTCATCCCTGACGATCGTCCCTGACGACCGCCCCTGACGACCGCCCCTGACGACCGCCCCTGACGACCGCCCCTGACCACCGCCCCTGACGACCGCCCCTGACCACCGTCCCCCGACCACCGCCCCTGACGACCGTCCCTGACGACCGCCCCTGACGACCGCCCCTGACGACCGCCCCTGACGACCGCCCCTGACCACCGTCCCCCGACCACCGCCCCTGACGACCGTCCCTGACGACCGCCCCTGACGACCGTCCCTGACGACCGCCCCTGACCACCGTCCCGTCCCCGACCACCACCCCTGACTGACCCCCTCCTCGAGAATGAGCGAGTTCTCGAAGCCGGCCGGTCCCTCTGCGATCTCCCAGGTGTGGTCGCCGTGGGTGGAGGTCATGCTGACGTCGATGTCGGCCCAGTAGTAGTTGGTCGTGGTCGGATACTTGTCTTCTGAGGGCGGTCAGGTCGGGTCAGCTCCGGTCAGGTCGGGTGTCGCGACGCCAACACAGGACACCGACAGTGAGTATTCCTACTAACAGGGCACAGTACAGCAACGTGGAAGGCAAATCAACGCGCCGATTATCCGTTATGTTACCGTTACGTTACGTTACGGGTCGAGGAGCTCCATTGAGTTTCCTCGTCATGGGGTGATCCGATGTTGCTCCCACTCACTGTACGATGCCTTGGTGACCATGGTAACTCACCGTACGACGCCTTGGTGACCATAGTTACTCACCGTACGACGCCTTGGTGATCATGGTAACTCACCGTACGAGTTACGACTCCTTGGTAACCATGGTAACTCACCGTACGACGCTTTGGTGACCATGGCAACTCACCGTTCGACGCCTTGGTAACCATGGTAACTCACCGTACGACGTCTTGATTGCCATGGTAACTTCGTCGGTCGGCGCGGCAGTCGGCACAACTAAATACAGAAAGCGAAACATCACACGTCACGGCATGGGACATCAGTACACAGCCGACATCAGGCGATGGGCAGGAGGGTTCTGGGCAGGATCAAGGATACTCTCACTCCAGCCGGCACACAGCTCTCACTCTCATTCAGCACTCCTCCCTCATATTCACCCAGCCAGACTCTACCTGTGCCTACCTCACACACTTGACCGGACCGGACCGGACCGGACCGGACCGGACCGGACCGGACCGGACCAGACCAGATCAGATCAGATCAGATCAGATCAGACCAGATCAGATCAGACCAGATCAGACCAGATCAGATCAGATCAGATCAGATCAGATCAGACCAGATCAGATCAGATCAGATCAGATCAGATCAGATCAGATCAGATCAGATCAGATCAGATCAGATCAGATCAGATCAGATCAGATCAGATTAGACCAGACCAGACCAGACCAGACCAGACCAGACCAGACCAGACCAGACCAGACCAGACCATATCAGATCAGACCAGATCAGACCAGATCAGATCAGATCAGATCAGATCAGATCAGATCAGACCAGACCAGACCAGACCAGACCAGACCAGACCAGACCAGACCGGACCGGACCGGACCGGACCGGACCGGACCGGACCGGACCGGACCGGACCGGACCGGACCGGACCGGACCGGACCGGACCGGACCAGACCAGACCAGACCAGACCAGACCAGACCAGACCAGACCAGACCAGACCAGACCACAGCCAGCGCGGCCCGTCGTCGGGCGGTGCTGGCCTGAAATCCGATGCCAGCTGCCGCCGCTGCTCCTGAGCGATGCAGCCTGCACCACAGCAGGGGCCACCACGTCCAGCCGCTGAGCCTCGTCATCGTAGTCGTCTGTGTGACGTCATCGACAGCGTGACGTCATTGGAGTTATCAGCGCAGCGTCTTCGACCATTGAGACTTGTAGGTGGATATCTGTAACAGATAGGTGATATATATATATATATATATATATATATATATATATATATATATATATATATATATATATATATATATATATATATATATATATATATATATATATATATATATATATATATATATATATATATATATATATATATATATATATGTGACGGGTCAATAGAGAAATATGCATTTTATGTTGATTGTTTATATGCTTTTTGGGGAATTGATGAGAGGATTTGGGCTAAGAAGGATGAAGGATTTACTTTCATACCACCACAGTCACACGTTTCCATACAGATAAAGACAGATTCACATTCATACACTCAGCCACACCTACTGTCCATACGAACCAAACCACGGGCTTCCTGAAGAGTTACCGTATATGCCACGTATATAGTTACCGCATATGCCACGAACAATTACCGTATATGCCACGTGCATAATACACTACCTCTGAAACGTCGACATGCTTCTGAAACAAACAATGTACCAGGCGCAGAAGCTCACTTCACTTTCGGAAGCAGCTTTCGGAAGCAGCGTCACACTTTCGGAAGCACTTTCGGAAGCAGCGTCACCGTTGCGCTGTTGGTCGGGCTGTCGTCACCGTTGCGCTGTTGGTCGGGCTGTCGTCACCGTTGCGCTGTTGGTCGGGCTGTCGTCACCGTTGCGCTGTTGGTCGGGCTGTCGTCACCGTTGCGCTGTTGGTCGGGCTGTCGTCACCGTTGCGCTGTTGGTCGGGCTGTCGTCACCGTTTCGCTGTTGGTCGGGCTGTCGTCACCGTTGCGCTGTTGGTCGGGCTGTCGTCACCGTTTCGCTGTTGGTCGGGCTGTCATCGGGCTGACCCGGTGTTTGTCTTCTGACCACGTGTTGAGGCTACTGCAGCCGCTATCCAGCCCTGAAACTGAAGCCCTTGAAGGAACAATCGTGCTGCCGTTAGCAACTGACCTGACCAATGGGCAATGGGTCAGCACGTGAAATAGAAACGGCAGCATGGCTCTGACCAGGGCTGCGGAGTGGACATAATTTTAGCAACTGCGACTCCGACTCCGACTCCTGCCTGAAAAAATCGACTCCGACTCCTACTCCGACTCCAACTCCGACTCCGGCCTATATCCGTTCTCCAACTGCATGCTAAGCAATATCTGCAATGCCATTTATTTTCCGTTTGTTTTTATTCTTAACAGTATAGAGAACAATGCTACGCCGCCCGACCACGGGCGCGGCGTGCCGGCCGCGCGTCCAGCCCAGTCGCGCTCGCCTGCAGGCGGCGGAATGCAATGAAGATAAGAACGTGAGACCGGCACCACTGTGTATGTCTCGCCGAGACGCGCCCGACATTGCGCAGCACGACATACCTGGTTCACCACATGACCTTAAATTACCTTGACCTGAGGTCAAATTTTGAATTTGACTTAGGTAACCTGGTCACCATGGTATGATTCGAATCTCCTTGACGAAACGAGCACGATGATATTAAAATGGGCGCCGTGTGACTGTAAGAGTCGGTGCGTCCAAAGCCCCAATCATCATCAGATGACGTAAAATTATTGCCCTATCTTCATCAGGCGCAAATCTACCGCTAGTTGAGTAAACTTTCCACTCGATTCATTTTCCACTTATTTTCTTTCGAAAGGTATGTAAAGTTAATGTCCCTAGGCCGACGACTTTTCTACCGACCAAAGTAATCGCCAATTGCCAAAACGTCGACTACGACTCCGGGCCGGAGTTGGAGTCGGTAAGATTTAACGACTCCGACTCCGACTCCGGCCAAAACTGCCGACTCCGACCAACTTCGACTCCGACTTCGACTTCGACTCCGCAGCCCTGGCTCTGACGGCAGATTCTGGTTTTCTTACACACGGGTGACAAGCAAACGCAAAACAAAATTATCATGCCACCGCAATAGCATTATTGTAAAATTACGTTAAGCTGCATCGCATTACTTATTAACAAAACATGTATTTCGTGACTGAAGACCTTTTAGGTTCATGCACCAGGGATTTAGCCAATGGGGGGGTTGGCATGCCCCCCCCCCCCCTCTTAGGGGAAAACATACACTAGATAAAATGAGATTCTTTGACGACCCGACCCTACCCCTGCCCCTGCCGGTCAACAACATATGGCTGAGGAGCGAAATTTGTTTCTACCACCGACGTGCCCCCCCCCCCCCCCCTGATAAAATTCCTGACTACGTGCCTGTCATGCACTCACGGACAAATCTCTCATCGTACTAAGATCCAGCACACTGATTTTGTCACTCACCTACCAGCCTGCTACCAGCCTGCTACCAGCCTGCTACCAGCCAGCTACCAGCCTGCAGTCAGTCGGCGAGGCCATCTTCCACCCTGCCATCTTCTCCTCAGCTGCGGAGAGAAAGAGATGGAGATACTCAACCGAGAGGCAGAGCGGCGCGACAGGCGGCGGCGGCCGGGCTGAGGGCGGTGTGCGGCGGACGGCGGGGGTCTGGGCGCCTTCAATCGACTCAAACCGGCCGGGTCACCCGGGCAGCGGCATAACAGAGCCGCTGTGTTGTGGCGCCGCACTGCCGTCTCCCGGATACCGGGCCAAACACGTGTGGCTGTTCGACCGGCGGCCGCCGTGACGGTAACGGTCACCGGCTCTGACGCGGGGCCGGGACACCACCGGGACACTGCCGGGACACTGAAGGGACACCACCGGGACACCGCCGGGACACCGCCGGGACACCGCCGGGACACCGCCGGGACACTGTACGGACAAGACACTATACAATATGCGTCAAACCTGATTTGCATTGCTAGGGGATTCGGAATCGTTACGTCATTTTACACCGAAATATAAGTTAAATAGCTTTTAATAATATGTTTGCATCGCTCAAGGTTACTGTAAATGTAGCGAGATACATTTTAAATTGTCCAAAAGAAACAGAGGGAAAAAGAAGAAAGTATAGAGATAAGCAGAAAAATAGAAACACTCTAAAAAGCAAAAGCTATGTGTAATTTTAAAATTGAACATGGAAGGAACGGCGGCCGTGTGCACACCAAACACTTCAAAGTGGAGACGCCGGCTGAAGCCCCCCACGCAGGCAACAAATACCCTCGTTCCGACCTGTGTACCGCCAGGGTGTCGCTATTAAGGCGCCAGGCCCATTAAAGGACACCATAACAGCAGCTGCGCGGCGCCATTAAGCGTGAGCGCCGGCCAGCGGCCCGGGTCACGTACGGCGCTCGGCAGAAGCCTCTGCGCAGGATCCTGACCCAGATCACGGCAGCAAGCTCCGCCTCTGGGCCGCTGTAGACAGCAGTTCCGGCCGCCGCAGGCATCCACAGGCCGTTGCAGCCGGGTGAGAAGGACCAATGACAGGACAGCAAAAGGGAATCGAAAATTAAAACCGAGTGGAGAAAAAATCACGGCAGCAAGGCGCCAATCTGGCAACTGACCTGATTTTTCAAGCAAAAGGTTGATAAAAGGGCCTGCAAGAGGGGTGAAGGGTCGGCAGATCGAACAGCAGAGCAGCAAGGACGGGACCGATCTTCAAATTGCCGATAGTGCGCCCAGGCCTCCAAACAGTCCAAGTAAGTTTCAGAGGAACAGAGTTCGGCAGTGAGCAGGGACGGAAGCAGGCTGGGGCCGCGGCTCCTCGCCGCGAGCCTTAGTCTCAGAGAAGCCGCGTCAAGGACCATCACAAGTCAGCCTTCAAGATTTGCTGTTGTTTAGTTCTATAAATTTCATACTGGAGAAAGTAGCCGCATTTCACATCAAGTAAGGTCGGGAAGTCTGTACAATCCTTATACCCTCCTTATAATCCATGGTCAGTTAATTTGTTGTGCATCTGAACACCATACAAATTTAATTTGCACAGTGTTTCGGCCGTTTTTTTTCTTCTTCTTCGTCGTTTTGTTCTTCTCTCATTGAACTCACCTGCTATTTGGGCATTTGTTTGGTCATGTAGTCACGATATTCTTAATTATGCCTACGCGAGTATGTGTATGGTTGAAAAAATTATCATATATTGATTGCCTGACTAGTTATAACTTCTAACGTAAATCAAAACTCTGATATGGTTTGGACGTTTATGTTTGCGTCTTTTATAACTCTCGTGCTTTAAATGCAACCGATTATGGAGCTTGTGCCAATGCTGGTGGTGGTCGCCGATGGGATTTATTTGACTGGTTGACTGTTCGAACTGATGTGACTGATGTGACTGGCTGAATTTTGTTGACTCTATTCGAACTGCTGCCTATAAGACGAATGATATTGTATTCACGAGACAATTAACTTGAACTATCGGTGCACAATTTTCTGTAAATATAGCCTTGTGTGAATTACCTAGTACTCTAATTCGGAATGTGACTGAAAGATGGATTGAGGAAGGAATATCAATGAGATGGAGCGCTAGCTTGAGGGGAAGTCACGTAATATAATTAGTAATGTTAACGTAAAAATATATATGTAGGGACAAGCGATGATGTGAATTCAATGCTTCCAAGGCAGGGTAATGTAATTTTTGCGGCTAGATGTGATGAAATACTCAATTCAAGGTTCCGAGGTTTAATGTTTATTTTGGTGAACAATGTTTACTGATATATTGAAGGCCAACTGTTTCTGGTAAAACCCGAGTGATGTGATAATTATGTGAAATACCCGTACTGAAAATTTTCAGGAATGACTAACCCGATTGCCAGCAGACAGGGTGACCGATATTTTTTCTTAACCTTGCCATTCAATTATCCGGTTCGGTTGATTATTTGGTCTGATTGGTGACATTTTCAAATCCGGTCAAATTAACTTCACTGTGGTTAATTCGCAATTTAATCTGTAAGCCTTTTTACGCAATCTTTGATGTCAGGATCGGTTGATGACAGGGTCATCATTTCAACGTTTCGGCATATACAAACAGATCATTTAGGGATTGTGTCGTGAGGATTTTGATAAACAGGTCTTATTGACGAATTGTCGAGTATGTGCTAATATTGTTTCCACACAGCCCTAAGCCGCCGATAATTGCAAGACTTTTAATTTAATTTTGTTAAGCAACGTTATTTTCATTAAGTTCAAAGCTAACTGAGTAAAGTAAATATTTCCCAAGGAAAAGGAAAGTGAGGAAGGCTGTGTTGGAATGTTTACGATTCTCGCAGTTAACTGTCTCCTTAAGAAGCGCGAAATTATGGGATGGTTGTTGCTCTATGGAAAGATATGGCGGTATGATACAAATCACGGTCATGTACAATTTCGTCCCTGTTCATCTCGCTGTTAAAAATTAACGCCAGAATAAAATCGCTGTCATGAAAAATTCGCACAAGTGTCCACACGGCCAGCGTCACCGATCACCACTACCGGCCGCTGGGACACTGACCCCACGCGCCCGATCCCAAAACACATGACGTCATGAACCCCCTCCCCTGGACGAGAGGGTCCGGCCAGACGGTCAGACGCTAGCCTAACGAGGGGAAAACCCGTGGATTTCGCTCAGGTGGGACAGTTGTTGTACATACAGAAAAGTACTGAGCACCAAGTACCAGGTGTCCGTACCGAGTACCGAGTGCCGAGTACCCAGTACCGAGTATCGAGTACCGAGTACCGAGTACCGAGTACCGAGTACCGTGTACCAAGTACCGAGTACCGAGTACCGAGTACCGAGTACCGAGTACCGAGTACCGTGTACCGAGTACCGAGTACCGAGTACCGTGTACCGAGTACCGAGTACCGAGTAACGTGTACCGATTACCGAGTACCTAGTACCGTGTACCGAGTACCAAGTACCGAGTACCGAGTACCGAGTACCGAGTGCCGAGTGCCGAGTACCGAGTACCGCGTACCAAGTACAGAGTACCGATAACCGAGTAACCGAGTACCGAATACCGAGTAGTGAGTACCGATTAATGAGTACCCATTCCTGAGTAACGAGTACCGAGTACCGAGTGTCGAGTACCGAGTGCCGAGTACCGAGTACCAGGTGCCGAGTGCCGAGTGCCGAGTACCGAGTACCAAGTGCCGAGTACTGAGTACTGAGTACTGAGTACTGAGTATCGAGTACCGAGTACTGAGTACCGATTACCAATTACAGAAACACGACCCGTGGTACACTATAGTCACAACATACACTACACAATGCACACTACACAATACACTACACAATATACACTACACAATATACACTACACAATATACCCTACACAATATACACTACACAATATACACTACACAATATACACTACACAGCATAAACTACACACACTCCACAAATACACTACAAATGGTATCACGCCGGCGACGCTTCTTCACGCTAACAGTTATAAGATAAATACATATATACATACATACATACATACATACATACATACATACATACATACATACATACATACATACATACATACATACATACATACATTCATACATACATACATACATACAAACATACAAACATACAGGCAAACAGGCATACAGGCATTCAGGCATACAGGCATACAAGCATACAAGCACACAGGCACACAGGCACACAGGCACACAGGCATACGGGCATACAGGCACACAGGCATACAGGCATACAGGCATACAGGCATACAGGCATACAGGCGTACAGGCGTACAGGCGTACAGGCGTACAGGCGTACAGGCGTACAGGCGTACAGGCGTACAGGCGTACAGGCGTACAGGCGTACAGGCGTACAGGCGTACAGGCATACAGGCATACAGACATACAGGCATACAGGCATACATACACATACTTGGAATCATGCATGCATACTGTACGTACACTACATACAAACGTGCAGACGCACGCCCAGAGACAACCGTGCGCGTGGAGCCGGGGCAAATAGGATACAACGCACGAGGGAGGTATGACGATAACAGCATGGTGTAAACTGACAGTGGGAAATAATAGACAAGATTGTGAGGAGGCCTAGACAATACGTAGCCGCGCCCCTGTGCGTAATATGCCTGCCGACACGGTCTGCTGCACAACGGGTGATGGGGGAAAGGGGGTGGAGTTGAATGGGAATTCAACTAAGAGGAGACCCTTTTAACAAAAGATGGCAAAGGTCTCAGATGTATAGACCGGTTTCGGTGGGAATATTTAGTTCGGAAGGAGAAAGTTGTGTTTCCAGGAGAATGGGAGTTAGATGATGATGAGATTGTTTGTTTTTTTGGGTCCATTCCGCGATGCCAAGAAGTGAGCTGGATCGCGCGCCATAAGTCGCAAAATACTGGCGGGCACTCGAAAGAGTCCGGTAACGCCAGGTTCTGGGAAACCAGGAGGGCCAGAATGGCCATCCGCCTCAGGTAAATGCCGTAGGAGGAGTCAGGGTGCTGAGGTGGTGACGTGTGCGGTCCGGAATGGCCATCCGCCCCAGATAAATGCCGTAGGAGGAGTCAGGGTGCTGGAGTGGCGACGTGTGAGGGCCAGCAGGGCCATCCGCCTCAGGTAAATGCCGTAGGAGGAGTCAGGGTGCTGAGGTGGTGACGTGTACGGGCCGGAATGGCCATCCGCCCCAGATAAATGCCGTACGAAGTAAGGGTGCTGGGGTGGCGACGTGTGAGGGCCAGAATGGCCATCCGTCTCAGGTAAATGCCGTAGGAGGAGTCAGGGTGCTGAGGTGGTGACGTGTGCGGGTCGGAATGGCCATCCGCCCCAGATAAATGCCGTAGGAGGAGTCAGGGTGCTGGGGTGGCGACGTATGAGGGCCAGAATGGCCATCCGCCTCAGGTAAATGCCGTAGGAGGAGTCAGGGTGCTGAGGTGGTGACGTGTGCGGGCCGGAATGGCCATCCGCCCCAGATAAATGCCGTAGGAGAAGTCAGGGTGCTGGGGTGGCGACGTGTGAGGGCCAGAATGGCCATCCGCCTCAGGTAAATGCCGTAGGAGGAGTCAGGGTGCTGAGGTGGTGACGTGTGCGGGCCGGAATGGCCATCCGCCCCAGATAAATGCCGTAGGAGGAGTCAGGGTGCTGGGGTGGCGACGTGTGGGGGCCAGAATGGCCATCCGCCTCAGGTAAATGCCGTAGGAGGAGTCAGGGTGCTGAGGTGGTGACGTGTGCGGGCCGGAATGGCCATCCGCCCCAGATAAATGCCGTAGGAGGAGTCAGGGTGCTGGGGTGGCGACGTGTGCGGGCCAGAATGGCCATCCGCCCCAGATAAATTCCGTAGGAGGAGTCAGGGTGCTGGGGTGGCGACGTGTGAGGGCCAGAATGGCCATCCGCCTCAGGTAAATGCCGTAGGAGGAGTCAGGGTGCTGAGGTGGTGACGTGTGCGGGCCGGAATGGCCATCCGCCCCAGATAAATGCCGTAGGAGGAGTCAGGGTGCTGGGGTGGCGACGTGTGCGGGCCGGAATGGCCATCCGCCCCAGATAAATGCCGTAGGAGGAGTCAGGGTGCTGGGGTGGCGACGTGTGGGCCGGAATGGCCATCCACCTCAGATAAATGCCGTAGGAGGAGTCAGGGTGCTGAGGTGGCGTGGATTGGCGATTGGGGCACCACGGAAACCGCAGTAAGTCGTGGATCCCAGCAGCAGTGTGCGGCAGGAATGGACCCAGACAGAAAAGCATGTGTGAGGTTATTCATATTTTCATTTGGTGGATTTAATAGTTAGAGTGGAAAGTTATCCATAGTGAAGAGCTGAGTACATCGGAGACGAAATTCGCTCAGTGAACCAGCTGTTACCCTGGTGCGTTCCCTGTGTAACACTACGCACCACTGGTGGGGATAGGAAAAGAGGGAGGGGTCAGGAAGACGAACTTGACAGTTTACTGCAAAGTATGAAAGATATTGATGATTGAGTGAATGTCTGG
Source organism: Chirona hameri (assembly GCA_036785665.1). Classification (NCBI taxonomy): domain Eukaryota; kingdom Metazoa; phylum Arthropoda; class Thecostraca; order Balanomorpha; family Balanidae; genus Chirona; species Chirona hameri. The sequence continues at coordinate 13,146 of JAXIVJ010008206.1, forward strand.
GGAGAGTCTGAGTGAAAGGATGTATGAATGTGTTAGTTCCAGTGGGAGTTCGTCCTCAGCGTAGCGTTGCACTGGGTATGCAGAATATACATGGAACCGATCACAGAACTCACGGTGTGATAATCTGAGAGACAAGCCGTTGGTGAAATTATGTAAGGAGGAGCCAGAGGGCCATTGGTGCCGGCTCACGGACAAGGAAACCCGGACCTTATTCCACCGGACCAATTCCCGATTAACTCGCTAAATTTCACCACCCCCACCCTAACCGTGCAGCGACCTATGTGCTCGCCGATGATTGACCTGCCTCCAAAATAAAAATGTATGCACAGGTTGAGCTCGATTCTGCATTTTAACCACAAAATTTAGTATTATCTCGAAAACACGGGGATATAACATTCTGAAAATGCCATATTTCGACTCCTGATCTCAAGAAAACCCCGTGAGCAAAATTTTAATAATGTTGCAAATTGTTGACAATTGTTGCAAGCAGTTCTAATTGTTGCAGATTAAGCCAGAGAGCCTCAAAATTTATGTAATTCCATTCAGCGGCCCAAAACTAACCAGAGAAAGAGTTTTCAAAAATTTCAAAAAATGTTGCAATGCTACACAAAATGGCAGAACCATGCAGAAGCGAAAACCTGTTACATAAACAGTGTTCTTCAGCCACACGTATCATCAAGTAAATAATATCTGCCGCGTTTGCCGTACTCAATCAGAGCCTGAATCCAGGGATGTAGGAACGTCACGAAAAGTGTGGGGGTGGGGGAGGCAGTGAAACTTTGATCTCGTCTTGAGAAAAACCCAACCTCCTATGCAAGATTTCTTTGCAGATTTGGGATCTTCTCGTTCTCGCCTCAGCGAACCTTTTGCCAGCATACTTATTCCTCGCCGAGCAAAATAAGAGATTGTAGGGGAAAATGTCTGAAAGTGAGGAGCCATGGACCCACTCCCCCCGTCCCTACGACTATGCTTGAATGCTTGAATGTGTAGCTGATTCGTTGTAACTTGACACACCTGGCAGCGCTCAGTTGGCGGCGTCATTCGGCCGGCTCCAGTTTGCTTGACCGAGTATCAGTGCCGGGTGACCGTGTCAGTGCCGAGTCTCAGTGCCGGGTGACCGTGTCAGTGCCGGGTCTCAGTGCCGGGTGACCGTGTCCGTGCCGGGTGTCAGTGCCGGGTGACCGTGTCAGTGCCGGGTGACCGTGTCAGTGCCGGGTGTCAGTGCCGGGTGATCGTGTCAGTGCCGGGTCTCAGTGCCGGGTGACCGTGTCAGTGCCGGGTGTCAGTGCCGGGTGACCGTGTCAGTGCCGGGTGACCGTGTCAGTGCCGGGTGTCAGTGCCGGGTGTCAGTGCCGGGTGACCGTGTCAGTGCCGGGTGACCATGTCAGTGCCGGGTATCAGTGCCGGGTGACCGTGTCAGTGCCGGGTCTCAGTGCCGGGTGTCAGTGCCGGGTGACCGTGTCAGTGCCGGGCGACCGTGTCAGTGCCGGGTGTCAGTGCCGGGTGACCGTGTCAGTGCCGGGTCTCAGTGCCGGGTGACCGTGTCAGTGCCGGGTCTCAGTGCCAGGTGACCGTGTCAGTGCCGGGTGTCAGTGCCGGGTGACCGTGTCAGTGCCGGGTATCAGTGCCGGGTATCAGTGCCGGGTGTCAGTGCCGGGTGACCGTGTCAGTGCCGGGTGCCAGTGCCGGGTGACCGTGTCAGTGCCGGGTCTCAGTGCCGAGTGTCAGTGCCGGGTGACCGTGTCAGTGCCGGGTCTCAGTGCCGGGTGACCTTGTCAGTGCCGGGTCTCAGTGCCGGGTGTCAGTGCCGGGTGTCAGTGCCGGGTGACCGTGTCAGTGCCGGGTGACCGTGTCAGTGCCGGGTGACCGTGTCAGTGCCGGGTGACCGTGTCAGTGCCGGGTCTCAGTGCCGGGTGACCTTGTCAGTGCCGGGTATCAGTGCCGGGTGACCGTGTCAGTGCCGGGTGTCAGTGCCGGGTGACCGTGTCAGTGCCGGGTCTCAGTGCCGGGTGACCGTGTCAGTGCCGGGTCTCAGTGCCGGGTGACCGTGTCAGTGCCGGGTGTCAGTGCCGGGTGTCAGTGCCGGGTGACCGTGTCAGTGCCGGGTGTCAGTGCCGGGTGACCTTGTCAGTGCCGGGTGACCGTGTCAGTGCCGGGTCTCAGTGCCGGGTGACCGTGTCAGTGCCGGGTGTCAGTGCCGGGTGTCAGTGCCGGGTGACCTTGTCAGTGCCGGGTCTCAGTGCCGGGTGACCGTGTCAGTGCCGGGTCTCAGTGCCGGGTGACCGTGTCAGTGCCGGGTCTCAGTGCCGGGTGACCGTGGCAGTGCCGGGTGTCAGTGCCGGGTGACCGTGTCAGTGCCGGGTGTCAGTGCCGGGTGACCTTGTCAGTGCCGGGTCTCAGTGCCGGGTGACCGTGTCAGTGCCGGGTGTCAGTGCCGGGTGTCCGTGTCAGTGCCGGGTCTCAGTGCCGGGTGACCGTGTCAGTGCCGGGTGTCAGTGCCGGGTGACCGTGTCAGTGCCGGGTGTCAGTGCCGGGTGACCGTGTCAGTGCCGGGTCTCAGTGCCGGGTGACCGTGTCAGTGCCGGGTGTCAGTGCCGGCTGTCAGTGCCGGGTGACCGTGTCAGTGCCGGGTCTCAGTGCCGGGTGTCAGTGCCGGGTGTCAGTGCCGGGTGACCGTGTCAGTGCCGGGTCTCAGTGCCGGGTGACCGTGTCAGTGCCGGGTGTCAGTGCCGGGTGACCGTGTCAGTGCCGGGTCTCAGTGCCGGGTGACCGTGTCAGTGCCGGGTCTCAGTGCCGGGTGACCGTGTCAGTGCCGGGTGTCAGTGCCGGGTCTCAGTGCCGGGTGACCTTGTCAGAGCCGGGTCTCAGTGCCGGGTGACCGTGTCAGTGCCGGGTGTCAGTGCCGGGTGTCAGTGCCGGGTGTCAGTGCCGGGTCTCAGTGCCGGGTGACCGTGTCAGTGCCGGGTGACCTTGTCAGTGCCGGGTGTCAGTGCCGGGTGACCGTGTCAGTGCCGGGTGACCGTGTCAGTGCCGGGTCTCAGTGCCGGGTGACCGTGTCAGTGCCGGGTCTCAGTGCCGGGTGACCGTGTCAGTGCCGGGTGTCAGTGCCGGGTGACCGTGTCAGTGCCGGGTGACCATGTCAGTGCCGGGTCTCAGTGCCGGGTCTCAGTGCCGGGTGACCGTGTCAGTGCCGGGTCTCAGTGCCGGGTGACCGTGTCAGTGTCGGGTGTCAGTGCCGGGTGACCGTGTCAGTGCCGGGTGACCGTGTCAGTGCCGGGTGTCAGTGCCGGGTGTCAGTGCCGGGTGTCAGTGCCGGGTGTCAGTGCCGGGTGTCAGTGCCGGGTCTCAGTGCCGGGTGACCGTGTCAGTGCCGGGTCTCAGTGCCGGGTGACCGTGTCAGTGCCGGGTGTCAGTGCCGGGTGACCGTGTCAGTGCCGGGTGACCGTGTCAGTGCCGGGTGTCAGTGCCGGGTGTCAGTGCTGGGTCTCAGTGCCGGGTGACCGTGTCAGTGCCGGGTCTCAGTGCCGGGGGACCGTGTCAGTGCCGGGTCTCAGTGCCGGGTGACCGTGTCAGTGCCGGGTCTCAGTGCCGGGTGACCGTGTCAGTGCCGGGTGTCAGTGCCGGGTGACCGTGTCAGTGCCGGGCGTCAGTGCCGGGTGACCGTGTCAGTGCCGGGTGTCAGTGCCGGGTCTCAGTGCCGGGTGACCGTGTCAGTGCCGGGTGTCAGTGCCGGGTGACCGTGTCAGTGCCGGGTGACCGTGTCAGTGCCGGGTCTCAGTGCCGGGTCTCAGTGCCGGGTGACCTTGTCAGTGCCGGGTGTCAGTGCCGGGTGTCAGTGCCGGGTGTCAGTGCCGGGTGACCGTGTCAGTGCCGGGTGTCAGTGCCGGGTGACCGTGTCAGTGTCGGGTCTCAGTGCCGGGTGACCGTGTCAGTGCCGGGCCTCAGTGCCGGGTCTCAGTGCCGGGTGACCTTGTCAGTGCCGGGTCTCAGTGCCGGGTGACCTTGTCAGTGCCGGGTGTCAGTGCCGGGTGTCAGTGCCGGGTCTCAGTGCCGGGTAACCTTGTCAGTGCCGGGTGTCAGTGCCGGGTGACCGTGTCAGTGCCGGGTCTCAGTGCCGGTGACCTTGTCAGTGCCGGGTGTCAGTGCCGGGTGACCGTGTCAGTGCCGGGTCTCAGTGCCGGGTGACCTTGTCATTGCCGGGTGTCAGTGCCGGGTGACGCGGTACTGCCGGGTGACAGTGCCGGGTGTCAGTGCCGGGTGACGCGGCGCTCGTTGGCGGCGCCGTTCCGTTACGATCGACACTCGGCCGCTGCTGGTTACGGCGTCACCGCGGCGTTCCACAATCATCACAGGTGCCGCGGCACGGCCGGCCCGTCGTGCAGAATCAATGCGGGCCCTGACTACCGGCGCGGCGGACCGCGAAGAGCAGCACGACACGTAACCATGCCATGGCGGCCGTGAGCTCGCTCGGAGACACTGAAAGGCGTCGGTAGTGTTCCCTGTTCAACCGATTTGGCCAGTGCTCCGGCAGCTTTGTGGTTTTTGGACATTTTTTTCTTCAGATATGAAGCATTCTCAAGTTGAAAGGGACATTTTTCCCCGCTATAAACCCACCAATGCCACATTTTGTTCCAACAGCCTCGATGCAAAAGTAACACTGATGCTGAAAAGCCAGTTCATCTCGCATCCAGCACCCAGCAACTATACACAATCGTATACAATGAAGTAACGAACTGGAGTGCAGGGATGTAGGAACGTCACGAAAAGTGGGGGCCAGTGAAACTTTGATCTCGTTTTGAATGAACCCTTATGGAATAATTCCTTGTATATTTGAACTCTTCTCGTCTTGGCAATTTTGTTGCCATCAATTTTGTTTCTCACCAAGCAAAAAAAAGAACGAAAAGTGGGGGCCATGGGGCCCCCGGCCCTACGTCTATGCTAGAATAGGTAGTAGTGGGCTGCGGAGTCGGAGTCGAAGTCGGAGTCGGAGTCGGAGTCGCCAAAATCTTACCGACTCCGACTCCGGCCCGGAGTCGGAGTCGACTTTTTTAAATTGGCGATTACTTTGGTCGGTAGAATAGACGTCGGCCTAGGACTAGGGATATTAACTTTACATCCATTTCGAAAGAAAATGAGTGGAAAATGAATCAAGTGAAAAGTTTACTCAACTAGCGGTAGATTTGCGCCTGATGAAGATAGGGCAATAATATGTACGTCATTTGATGATGATTGGGGCTTTGGACGCACCGACTCTTACGGTCACACGGCGCCCATTTTAATATCCTCGTGCTCGTTTCGTCAAGGAGATTCGAATCATACCATGGTGAACAGGTTACCTAAGTCAAATTCAAAATTTGACCTCAGGTCAAGGTAATTTAAGGTCATGTGGTGAACCAGGTTTGTTGTGCTGCGCAATGTCGGACGCGTCTCGACAAGACATACACAGTGGTGCCGGTCTCACGTTCTTATCTTCATTTTATTCCGGCGCCTGCAGGCGAGCGCGACTGAGCTGGACGCGCGGCCGGCGCGCCGCGCCCGAGCTCGGGCGGCGTAGCATTGTTCTCCATACTGTAAGAAATACAAACAAACGAGAAAAAAATCGATGGCATTGCAGATATTGCTTAGCATGCGGTTGGAGAACGGACATAGGCCGGAGTTGGAGTCGGAGTCGCAGTCGATTTTTTCAGGCCGCAGTCGGAGTTGCTAAAACCAGTAAAGCGCCGTTGTTGGCGATGAACGAGCGGGCGAGAAGGAAATGTATGGGGAATTTGAACACAATCGGCTCAGCCGTTGCGGAGATACAGAATAGAGGTGTGCACGTGCGCAGGTGCAGAGTCACCCCACCCCTGAATAGTGTGAAAGTGGCGGCTGAGGGGTCCCTAACCACGCACGAAATGTGCACATAATCTGCCCAGCTGTTGCGGTGTTATTGCGATAAAATACTTTTCATAACCCCTCACGCGCCACGCGCCACGCACAGTGGTAGTCACCCACATTAGTCGGCACTGGTCTCAAACAGGGTAGGTTAGATGGAGCTGCTCAGAAAAGAAGTCCGCTTGTCAATCGGATGTGCGGTTGCAGATATATGAGCTTCTCAAAAGCGTCGCCACGGGTCGGGCCGGGCCGGGCCGGGCCGGGCCGCTCATAATCAGATGTTTCCCATACGCCATGGAATGACGAGCGAGCGCGAAGCGCTCGCTCGTAACTATGTCGACTCCGCAGCCCTATACATATTTATTCGCTCGCCTACAAAGGCCAAAATGCATATTCGCGAATGTCCATTTTGATATTCGGCACATTCGCGGTCCCCTCGGATTGCGTCAAGAATCAGCACAAACATTGACCTTAGGCATCTCCACAATGTCACCAAATGGCTATTCGTGACATTTTCAAATAAAGCCTCCAGGGGCGTCCACACTTTGAAAATGGCACCTCTTGTCGTGTTAACCCGCGCACTGCAGGGGCTTTGCGCCGAACACGAACTGCAGGGGGGGGGGGGGTTATTTCCGCCCCCCTGAGATCTCGAAAACTACGCTACGTAACGAGACGCAGAAAAAGGCATCTGATAGCTTGATACATGTTCTATCGAAAGTATTTCAGTGTTTTTTTAGGTCAGGTCAAAATTGAGGTCACCAGAGGTCATCAAAGGTCAAATTTTCCCGTTTTTTCTCCTGTTTTAGGACATCGCTCCATAAATTCCCATATATATCAAAAACGATGCTAGTTAGAAACAAACAAAAAATATCAAACGCCAGCCAGTGAAATTTACAATCGCCAAGGTGTCCTTAAATTTGATCTCGGTCAATATTTGAGGCTCCAGAGGTCAAAAAGAAAGAAAAACTTTTTTTGCTAAATCGTTTTTTGCTATTAACTTTGTACTTAATAAAGATAACGAAAACTATTTACGCCATTGTGTTTATCTTGTCAAGGCGCTTCGAATGGTATACATGGTGACCTTGTTAAGTCAACTTTACAATTTGACCTCAGGTCAAGGTCAAGTGGTGACCCAAGTAGGGCATGTTGCATATGGGAAGACGTATCTCGACGAGACAAACACATTGATGTCTGTTTTACTTCTCTATCGTCATTATGTCGGGAGTTATTGACCAAAAAGTGATGGTGACCTCGCATGGCCTCAAATGACCCAATAGGGGTCACTGAACAAAAATTACACTTGGATCATCAAGAATATCCTATAATAGCATGATCCAGAAGTAATTGGACTAATATCATGCATATCCTTGAAATAGGAAGCATTTGTATATTTCCCCATTGACTTATTATGGGGAGGTTAAGAAATTGACCTGATCTTAAGTCACCGATATCAAAATTCCGAGATAAATGAATTGTAAGTACTTATGCCCACATGACATCCTGTAAGTTTCAAACTGATCGGTGAAAAACTCTGGCTTTGGCACAACTGCAAACATTTTTGGAGGTGGGGTCACTTGACTTGGTCTGGTGACCTGACCTGAGATGACCCGAGGTTATTTTTTTTCTTCAAAGTGTGTGCAATTGATGTCCTAACAGGTGTGCCAAAACCCGGCGGCGCTGCGCGCCGCCGTTTTTTCGCTATCTTTGAAAAACCTGAGGGGGGGGGGGGGGGGGGCGGAAATCAACCCCCTGCAGTGCGCGGGTTAACGTGTGATCATTCAGAGCCATCGAAACTATAGCAGGACTCCACCGATCAAGTCAGAACTTGGATATCTACGCAAGAGGCATGTATACAGATTTTGAGAAAGTGATTAGTTGTGACATTCAAAGCCAGCCACACCACATGACCCGGAAATATGTTCAAAATGTGAAATCGATAGAAAATTGCGAAAATCCTCTCTCAGCGGTGATTAACGCGATTGCACAGGGCAAAATTGTGCATGTAACACGAACGTGCGTCCGTGTATTCATACACTCACAAAAAAATCAACACCTGCGCAGGGTGTCAACACCCCTAGCCCGTGTGATGCCCACACAACCTAAAATACGTCGCCTGGAAGGTGTTTTGTTTATCACTCAGGGAGGTGTACCGGAACAACCGTGATCGCCGCTGCATGGGGTGTATAGATTTAACGGAACACCCTTGATAACCGCTGCATGGGGTGTCTAGGTGTCGCAATACTCATGCGTGGGGTGTCGATTGACGCCTCAGCCGGGCGTATTGCGGGAGTTCGTTTACCATTGGGAAAGGCGTAACGTCACCGCTGCATGGGGTGTCGAGGTGTCGCAATACTCATACGGGAGGTGTCGATTGACGCCTCAGCCGGGCGTATTGCAGGAGTTCGTTCACCACTGGGAGAGGTGTAACGGTCGCCGCTGCTTGGGGTGTCGTGACGTAGACGCATGGCGGGCGGCGGGCGACGCCGGGCGCCGGCTCAGAGAGGTGTCGCAATTTGCAAGACGCATGCCAATCTGAGCACTCTGACCTGACTCTGACCACTCGCGCCAATCTTCCCAATCTGAGCAACTAAAAATTAGTACATTGCCGTGCAAAACCATTGTATTAACAAAACCGTTAATTATTGTAAACAGATCCATGTATCAACATCAGCATCACAAATCAGCATCATCAAGCATACTCATAAATCATCATAGTTACTATGGATCAACAGTCAGCTACGTATATTCATATGTTTATAGAAGCTTGGTCGGTGCAGCTCCGACAGGATAAGCAATACAATTGGTTGTGACGGGAGGGCACGAAACATATAGACGCTATCATACCTAATGTTTATCGATCACAAAGTCACAACTAACTACATTTCTAAGATCAAAAGAACGCAAGAAAGAACGCACTGACAACTCACAATTAGGTACTTATAACTCCGATCACGACAGCACGATTGACAGCCTTTCGCAACTCAGCGGCAACTTGAACACTGACAACGGTCGACGCACGCACTCGTGAACAACCTGCCGCGGCTAAGCCCGCGGCGTAACTGCGTGGGCGCGGCGGCGCGGCCGGCCGGCAGTGATGCGCGCGCAGCGAATGCCGCGCCGCCGTCTGCGTGCGTCTACGTCACGACACCCCAGGCAGCGGCGACCGTCTCACCTCTCCCAGTGGTGAACGAACTCCTGCAATACGCCCGGCTGAGGCGTCAATCGGCACCCCCCGCATGAGTATTGACACACCTCGACACCCCATGCAGCGGTGACGTTACGCTTCTCCCAGTGGTGAACGAACTCCCGCAATACGCCCGGCTGAGGCGTCAATGGACACCCCCGCATGAGTATTGCGAAACCTCGACACCCCATGCAGCGGTGACGAACACACAATGCGATGGTGGTCGGCACTGACACACCACGCAGGTGTCTGACATGGGTGTAGATAGCGAAGCATCAACAATGACACCCCATGCATGAGTAAATTTCAAAATTAACCCCTGTGGCAGGAGTTGACACCCGGGTCGTGTATAGCGATTTTGTGAGTGTATGAAGGGTCTTTTGGCCAATAAGTATTTATTAGCTCGCCTACAAAGGCAAAAATGCATATTCGCGAATGTCCATTTTGATATTCGGCACATTCGCGGTCCCCTCAGATTGCGTCAAGAATCAGCACAAACATTAACCTTAGGCATCTCGACAATGTCACCAAATGGCTATTCGTGACATTTTCAAATAAAGACTCCAGGGGCGTCCACACTTTGAAAATGGCAGCTCTCCACGTGTTAACATGTGATCATTCAGAGGCATAGAAACTGTAGCAGGACTCCACCGATCAATTCAGAACTTGGCATATCTACACAGGAAGCATGTATACAGATTTTGATAAAGTGATTAGTTGTGACATTCAAAGACAGTCACACCACATGACCCGGAAATATGTTCAAAATGTGAAATCGATAGAAAATTGCGAAAATCCTCTCTCAGCGGTGATGAACGCGATTGCACAGCGCAAAATTGTGCATGTGACACAAACGTGCGTCCATTTATTCCTATGACGGGTCGTTTGGCATATACATATTTATTAGCTCGCCTACAAAGGCAAAAATATATCCATCCAGACAGCCCAGGTTCAGCCCAGGTTCAGCACAGGTTCAGCCCAGGTTCGGGTCACCTCCGATTGAGCTGAAATTTGCACAGAAGATCCACCAGAGAATAGTAGTCTACACCTAGCAGCATTCGGTGTCACTCCCAGCGGTTTGACTTACGGAGGTCATGCAAGGTCACGAGTTCAAATATTGCACAGCACATTGTGACCTACCCGGAAGAGCTACGGGGATGAATGCAACGCTAAAATACTCGTACATACTTGTTTTTACGTTTCCCACAACGAATTGACCTCTCAAGGTCACCATTTGACCTAAAGTTACTTGGGGACTCAGCCGCTGGTACTATTGCACAGCGCATAACTGGTATACAACAAATATTTTACAAATTAAAAAGCATGTCGAAATATTACCCAGGTGATGCGCTAACATTCGCCAAAAACACCTACTTGATAGTTATCACGGTTTGACCTTGACAATTAAACGTCACTTCGAGAGGTGCGGCCCGGGTTCAGCCCGGGTTCAGCCCAGGTTCGATTTTGCACAGTACATTGTGGCCTACCCAGAAGAGCTACGGGGATGAATCCAACGCTAAATACTCGTACATACTTGGTCTTACATTTCCCACAACGACTTGACCTTTCAAGGTCATCATTTGACCTAAAGTCATTCGGGGACTCAGCCGCTGGTACCATTGCACAGCGCATAACTGGGTTCGGCGTATTCATCCCCGTAGCTCTTCTGGGTAGGCCACAATGTGCTGTGCAAAATCGAACCTGGCCTGAACCCTGACTGCACCTCTCGCAGTGACGTTTAATTGTCAAGGTCAAACCGTGATAACTATCAAGTAGGTGTTTTCGGCGAATGTTAGTGCATCATCTGGGTCACATTTCGACATGCTATTTAATTTGTAAAATTATATTTGTATACCAGTTATGCGCTGTGCAATGGTACCGGCGGCTGAGCCCCAAATGACCTTAGGTCAAATGGTGATCTTGAGAGGTCAAGTCGTTGTGGAAAATGTAAGACCAAGTATGTACGAGTATTTTAGCGTTAGATTCATCCCCGTAGCTCTTCTGGGTAGGCCACAATGTGCTGCGCAAAATCGAACCTGGGCTGAACCCGGGCTGCACCTTCCGTAGTGACGTTTAATTGTCAAGGTCAAACCGTGAGAGCAATCAAGTAGTTTTTTTCGGAGAATGTTAGCTCATCACCTGAGTCACATTTCGAAATGATTTTTAATTTGTAAAATATTTGTTGTATACCAGTTATGCGCTGTGCAATGGTACCAGCAGCTGAGTCCCCAAATGACCTTAGGTCAAATGGTGACCTTGAGAGGTCAAGTCGTTGCACAAAACGTAAGACCAAGTATGTACGAGTATTTTAGCGTTTTATTCATCTCCGTAGCTCTTCTTGGTAGGCCACAATGTGCTGTGCAAAATCGAACCTGGCCTGAACCCGGACTGCACCTCTTGCAGTGACGTTTAATTGTCAATGTCAACCCTTAATAGCTATCAAGTAAGTGTTTTCGGCGAATGTTAGCGCATCACCTGGGTCACATTTCGACATGATTTTAAATTTGTAAAATAATTTGTGTATACCAGTTATGCGCTGTGCAATGGTACCAGCGGTTGGGTCCCAGCATGACTTTAGGTCAAATGATGACCTTGAGAGGTCAAGTCGTTGTGGGAAATGTAAGACTAAGTATGTACGAGTATTTTAGCGTTGGATTCATCCCCATTAGCTCCTCTGGGTAGGCCACAATGTGCTGTGCAAAATCGAGCCTGGGCTGAACCCGGGCTGCACCTCTCGCAACGTTTAATTGACGTTTCTCGTGACGTTTAATTGTCAAGGTCAAACCGTGATAGCTATCAAGTAGGTGTTTTCGGCGAATGTTAGTGCATCATCTGGGTCACATTATGATATGCTTTTTAATTTGTAAAATTATTTTTGTATACCAGTTATGCGCTGTGCAATGGTACCGGCGGCTGAGCCCCAAATGACCTAAGGTCAAATGGTGACCTTGAAGGTCAATTCGTTGTGGGAAACGTAAGACCAAGTATGCACGAGTATGTTAGCGTTGGATTAATCCCCGTAGCTCTTCTGGGTAAGCCACAATGTGCTGTGCAAAATCGAACCTGGGCTGAGCCCGGGCTGCACCTCTCGAAGTGAAGTTTAATTGTCAAGATCAAACCGTGACAGCTATCAAGTAGGTGTTATTGGCGAATGTTAGCGCATCACCTGTGTCACATTTCGACATGCTTTTTTATTTGTAAAATATTTGTTGTATACTAATTATGCGCTGAGCAATAGTACCAGCGGCTGAGTCCCAAAATGATTTTAGGTCAAATTGTGACCTTGAGAGGTCAATTCGTTGTGGGAAACGTAAAACAAGTATGTACGAGTATTTTAGCGTTGCATTCATCCCCGTAGCTCTTCCGGGTAGGTCACAATGTACTGTGCAATATTTGAACTCGTGACCTTGCTTGACCTCTGTAATTCAAACCGCTGGGAGTGACATCGAATGCTGCTAGGTGTAGACTACTGTTCTCTGGTGGATCTTCTGTGCAAATTTCAGCTCAATCGGAGGTGACCCGAACCTGGGCTGAACCTGGGCTGAACCTGGGCTGAACCTGGGCTGTCTTGATGGACATATTTTTGCCTTTGTAGGCGAGCTAATAAATATTTATAGGCCAAACGACCCGTCATAGGAATAAAGGGACGCACGTTTGTGTTACATGCACAATTTTGCGCTGTGCAATCGCGTTAATCACAGCTGAGAAAGGATTTTCGCAATTTTCTATCGATTTCACATTTGTAACATATTTCCGGGTCATGTGGTGTGACTGTCTTTGAATGTCACAACTAATTACTTCCTCAAAATCTGTATACATCCCTCCTGCGTAGATATTATGCCAAGTTCTGAACTGATCGGTCGAGTCCTGCTACAGTTTCTATGGCGCTGAATGATCACATGTTAACACGTGGAGAGGTGCCATTTTCAAAGTGTGGACGCCCCTGGAGGCTTTACTTTAAAATGTTACGAACAGTCATTTGGTGACATTGTGAAGATGCCTAAGGTCAATGTTTGTGCTGATTCTCGACGCAATCCGAGGGGACTGCGAATGTGCCGAATATCAAAATGAAAATTCGCGAATATGCATTTTTGCCTTTGTAGGCGAGCTAATACATATTTATTGGCCAAACGACCCGTCATATGAATACACGGACGCACGTTCGTGTCACATGCACAATTTTGTTCTGTGCAATCGCGTTAGTCACCGCTGAGAGAGGATTTTCGCAATTTTCTATCAATTTCACATTTTGAACATATTTCCGGGTCATGTGGTGTGACTGTCTTTGAATGTCACAACTAATCACTTCCTCAAAATCTGTATACATGCCTCTTGCGTAGATAAGCTAAGTTCTGACTTGATCGGCGGAGTCCTGCTATAGTTTCTATGGCTCTGAATGATTACATGTTAACACGTGGAGAGGTGCCATTTTCAAAGTGTGGACGCCACTGGAGGTTTTATTTGAAAATGTTACGAATAGCCATTTGGTGACATTGTGTAGATGCCTAAGGTCAATGTTTGTGCTGATTCTCGACGCAATCCGAGGGGACCGCGAATGTGCCGAATATCAAAATGGACATTCGCGAATATGCATTTTGGCCTTTGTAAGCGAGCGAATAAATATTTATAGGCCAAACGACCCGTCATAGGAATACACGGACGCACGTTCGTGTCACATGCACAATTTTGCGCTGTGTAATTGCGTTAATCACCACTGAGAGAGGATTTTCTCAATTTTCTATCGATTTTACATTTTTAACATATTTCCGGGTCATGTGGTGTGACTGGCTTTGAACGTCACAACTAATGTCTTTCTCAAAATCTGTATACATACCTCATGCCTAGATATGCCAAGTTCTGAATTGATCGGTGGAGTCCTGCTATAGTTGCTATGGCTTTGAATGCTCACATGTTAACACGTGTAGAGGTGCCATTTTCAAAGTGTGGACGCCCCTGGAGGCTTTATTTGAAAATGTCACGAATAGCATTTGGTGACATTGTGGAGCTGCCTAAGGTCAATGTTTGTGCCGATTCTCGACGCAATCCGAGGGGACCGCCATCATAATGACCGTGTTTGACCACAATGACCGCAAGCTTTGATCACCCATAGCTCTTCTATTTTTGAATGTCACAGATACACATATATTTTCTGAAAGAGGAAGAAGAGCTCTAGTTGACTGCCAAATTTCCTAAAAATCAACGGGGTCCGCCGATTTGACCTTGAACTATGAATGTCATTTTTGGACGCCATTTTGAATGTCATAACTGGAGGGTATTATTTTTTAATTGAGCCTATT
>JAXIVJ010008206.1:35000-50000 GCA_036785665.1 Chirona hameri
TGTCTATCTGTCTATCTGTCTATCTGTCTATCTGTCTATCTGTCTATCTGTCTATCTGTCTATCTGTCTATCTGTCTATCTGTCTATCTGTCTATCTGTCTATCTGTCTATCTGTCTATCTGTCTATCTGTCTATCTGTCTATCTGTCTATCTGTCTATCTGTCTATCTGTCTATCTGTCTATCTGTCTATCTGTCTATCTGTCTATCTGTCTATCTGTCTATCTGTCTATCTGTCTATCTGTCTATCTGTCTATCTGTCTATCTGTCTATCTGTCTATCTGTCTATCTGTCTATCTGTCTATCTGTCTATCTGTCTATCTGTCTATCTGTCTATCTGTCTATCTGTCTATCTGTCTATCTGTCTATCTGTCTATCTGTCTATCTGTCTATCTGTCTATCTGTCTATCTGTCTATCTGTCTATCTGTCTATCTGTCTATCTGTCTATCTGTCTATCTGTCTATCTGTCTATCTGTCTATCTGTCTATCTGTCTATCTGTCTATCTGTCTATCTGTCTATCTGTCTATCTGTCTATCTGTCTATCTGTCTATCTGTCTATCTGTCTATCTGTCTATCTGTCTATCTGTCTATCTGTCTATCTGTCTATCTGTCTATCTGTCTATCTGTCTATCTGTCTATCTGTCTATCTGTC
This sequence comes from Chirona hameri, assembly GCA_036785665.1. Lineage (NCBI taxonomy): Eukaryota > Metazoa > Arthropoda > Thecostraca > Balanomorpha > Balanidae > Chirona > Chirona hameri. The sequence continues at coordinate 35,653 of JAXIVJ010008206.1, forward strand.
TATCTGTCTATCTGTCTATCTGTCTATCTGTCTATCTGTCTATCTGTCTATCTGTCTATCTGTCTATCTGTCTATCTGTCTATCTGTCTATCTGTCTATCTGTCTATCTGTCTATCTGTCTATCTGTCTATCTGTCTATCTGTCTATCTGTCTATCTGTCTATCTGTCTATCTGTCTATCTGTCTATCTGTCTATCTGTCTATCTGTCTATCTGTCTATCTGTCTATCTGTCTATCTGTCTATCTGTCTATCTGTCTATCTGTCTATCTGTCTATCTGTCTATCTGTCTATCTGTCTATCTGTCTATCTGTCTATCTGTCTATCTGTCTATCTGTCTATCTGTCTATCTGTCTATCTGTCTATCTGTCTATCTGTCTATCTGTCTATCTGTCTATCTGTCTATCTGTCTATCTGTCTATCTGTCTATCTGTCTATCTGTCTATCTGTCTATCTGTCTATCTGTCTATCTGTCTATCTGTCTATCTGTCTATCTGTCTATCTGTCTATCTGTCTATCTGTCTATCTGTCTATCTGTCTATCTGTCTATCTGTCTATCTGTCTATCTGTCTATCTGTCTATCTGTCTATCTGTCTATCTGTCTATCTGTCTATCTGTCTATCTGTCTATCTGTCTATCTGTCTATCTGTCTATCTGTCTATCTGTCTATCTGTCTATCTGTCTATCTGTCTATCTGTCTATCTGTCTATCTGTCTATCTGTCTATCTGTCTATCTGTCTATCTGTCTATCTGTCTATCTGTCTATCTGTCTATCTGTCTATCTGTCTATCTGTCTATCTGTCTATCTGTCTATCTGTCTATCTGTCTATCTGTCTATCTGTCTATCTGTCTATCTGTCTATCTGTCTATCTGTCTATCTGTCTATCTGTCTATCTGTCTATCTGTCTATCTGTCTATCTGTCTATCTGTCTATCTGTCTATCTGTCTATCTGTCTATCTGTCTATCTGTCTATCTGTCTATCTGTCTATCTGTCTATCTGTCTATCTGTCTATCTGTCTATCTGTCTATCTGTCTATCTGTCTATCTGTCTATCTGTCTATCTGTCTATCTGTCTATCTGTCTATCTGTCTATCTGTCTATCTGTCTATCTGTCTATCTGTCTATCTGTCTATCTGTCTATCTGTCTATCTGTCTATCTGTCTATCTGTCTATCTGTCTATCTGTCTATCTGTCTATCTGTCTATCTGTCTATCTGTCTATCTGTCTATCTGTCTATCTGTCTATCTGTCTATCTGTCTATCTGTCTATCTGTCTATCTGTCTATCTGTCTATCTGTCTATCTGTCTATCTGTCTATCTGTCTATCTGTCTATCTGTCTATCTGTCTATCTGTCTATCTGTCTATCTGTCTATCTGTCTATCTGTCTATCTGTCTATCTGTCTATCTGTCTATCTGTCTATCTGTCTATCTGTCTATCTGTCTATCTGTCTATCTGTCTATCTGTCTATCTGTCTATCTGTCTATCTGTCTATCTGTCTATCTGTCTATCTGTCTATCTGTCTATCTGTCTATCTGTCTCTATCTGTCTATCTGTCTATCTGTCTATCTGTCTATCTGTCTATCTGTCTATCTGTCTATCTGTCTATCTGTCTATCTGTCTATCTGTCTATCTGTCTATCTGTCTATCTGTCTATCTGTCTATCTGTCTATCTGTCTATCTGTCTATCTGTCTATCTGTCTATCTGTCTATCTGTCTATCTGTCTATCTGTCTATCTGTCTATCTGTCTATCTGTCTATCTGTCTATCTGTCTATCTGTCTATCTGTCTATCTGTCTATCTGTCTATCTGTCTATCTGTCTATCTGTCTATCTGTCTATCTGTCTATCTGTCTATCTGTCTATCTGTCTATCTGTCTATCTGTCTATCTGTCTATCTGTCTATCTGTCTATCTGTCTATCTGTCTATCTGTCTATCTGTCTATCTGTCTATCTGTCTATCTGTCTATCTGTCTATCTGTCTATCTGTCTATCTGTCTATCTGTCTATCTGTCTATCTGTCTATCTGTCTATCTGTCTATCTGTCTATCTGTCTATCTGTCTATCTGTCTATCTGTCTATCTGTCTATCTGTCTATCTGTCTATCTGTCTATCTGTCTATCTGTCTATCTGTCTATCTGTCTATCTGTCTATCTGTCTATCTGTCTATCTGTCTATCTGTCTATCTGTCTATCTGTCTATCTGTCTATCTGTCTATCTGTCTATCTGTCTATCTGTCTATCTGTCTATCTGTCTATCTGTCTATCTGTCTATCTGTCTATCTGTCTATCTGTCTATCTGTCTATCTGTCTATCTGTCTATCTGTCTATCTGTCTATCTGTCTATCTGTCTATCTGTCTATCTGTCTATCTGTCTATCTGTCTATCTGTCTATCTGTCTATCTGTCTATCTGTCTATCTGTCTATCTGTCTATCTGTCTATCTGTCTATCTGTCTATCTGTCTATCTGTCTATCTGTCTATCTGTCTATCTGTCTATCTGTCTATCTGTCTATCTGTCTATCTGTCTATCTGTCTATCTGTCTATCTGTCTATCTGTCTATCTGTCTATCTGTCTATCTGTCTATCTGTCTATCTGTCTATCTGTCTATCTGTCTATCTGTCTATCTGTCTATCTGTCTATCTGTCTATCTGTCTATCTGTCTATCTGTCTATCTGTCTATCTGTCTATCTGTCTATCTGTCTATCTGTCTATCTGTCTATCTGTCTATCTGTCTATCTGTCTATCTGTCTATCTGTCTATCTGTCTATCTGTCTATCTGTCTATCTGTCTATCTGTCTATCTGTCTATCTGTCTATCTGTCTATCTGTCTATCTGTCTATCTGTCTATCTGTCTATCTGTCTATCTGTCTATCTGTCTATCTGTCTATCTGTCTATCTGTCTATCTGTCTATCTGTCTATCTGTCTATCTGTCTATCTGTCTATCTGTCTATCTGTCTATCTGTCTATCTGTCTATCTGTCTATCTGTCTATCTGTCTATCTGTCTATCTGTCTATCTGTCTATCTGTCTATCTGTCTATCTGTCTATCTGTCTATCTGTCTATCTGTCTATCTGTCTATCTGTCTATCTGTCTATCTGTCTATCTGTCTATCTGTCTATCTGTCTATCTGTCTATCTGTCTATCTGTCTATCTGTCTATCTGTCTATCTGTCTATCTGTCTATCTGTCTATCTGTCTATCTGTCTATCTGTCTATCTGTCTATCTGTCTATCTGTCTATCTGTCTATCTGTCTATCTGTCTATCTGTCTATCTGTCTATCTGTCTATCTGTCTATCTGTCTATCTGTCTATCTGTCTATCTGTCTATCTGTCTATCTGTCTATCTGTCTATCTGTCTATCTGTCTATCTGTCTATCTGTCTATCTGTCTATCTGTCTATCTGTCTATCTGTCTATCTGTCTATCTGTCTATCTGTCTATCTGTCTATCTGTCTATCTGTCTATCTGTCTATCTGTCTATCTGTCTATCTGTCTATCTGTCTATCTGTCTATCTGTCTATCTGTCTATCTGTCTATCTGTCTATCTGTCTATCTGTCTATCTGTCTATCTGTCTATCTGTCTATCTGTCTATCTGTCTATCTGTCTATCTGTCTATCTGTCTATCTGTCTATCTGTCTATCTGTCTATCTGTATCTGTCTATCTGTCTATCTGTCTATCTGTCTATCTGTCTATCTGTCTATCTGTCTATCTGTCTATCTGTCTATCTGTCTATCTGTCTATCTGTCTATCTGTCTATCTGTCTATCTGTCTATCTGTCTATCTGTCTATCTGTCTATCTGTCTATCTGTCTATCTGTCTATCTGTCTATCTGTCTATCTGTCTATCTGTCTATCTGTCTATCTGTCTATCTGTCTATCTGTCTATCTGTCTATCTGTCTATCTGTCTATCTGTCTATCTGTCTATCTGTCTATCTGTCTATCTGTCTATCTGTCTATCTGTCTATCTGTCTATCTGTCTATCTGTCTATCTGTCTATCTGTCTATCTGTCTATCTGTCTATCTGTCTATCTGTCTATCTGTCTATCTGTCTATCTGTCTATCTGTCTATCTGTCTATCTGTCTATCTGTCTATCTGTCTATCTGTCTATCTGTCTATCTGTCTATCTGTCTATCTGTCTATCTGTCTATCTGTCTATCTGTCTATCTGTCTATCTGTCTATCTGTCTATCTGTCTATCTGTCTATCTGTCTATCTGTCTATCTGTCTATATATATATATATATATATATATATATATATATATATATATATATATATATATATATAATCAACATTGTTACAGCATTGTTATTTCAGTATAAATGAATGTAGCCACTGGGACTGCATGTATTTGCACAATTAACCAGTGTACTTGAATCGTTAAATCTTTTGATTCAATCAGCCTTGATTTTATGCGGGTTTTGATTCAAAACACGATTCATGAATCAAAAGATCTGGTGGTGCATCAATTACTTTTTGATTCAAGGAATTTTGATGGAACGATTCCAATCGATTCAATCAGTGTCGAATCAATAACCAGTCTGGTCTACTGACATCGCTTTTTTACACTGGTTTATAGAACATAATTTTCTGAATTGAACAATGACTTTCATTTCTCCAGCTTCACACTGGTTGCTGAGATATTACAAAGACCCCAGAAACTGGCTGGTAAAAACATAATGTTATCGGGTAGACACCAGAGGGCTTACCACTACTAGAAGCATTGATAATATTGGAATATCGATACAAATTTGCTAGCATATCGTTAGCGCCGGCCAATAGCATTTCGACAAAACAGCTCGCGAGCGCTGATAGCAGCAGCCGAACAGAACATAGCCGGCCATTTTCTTTTCGACGGTTTGTTAACATTGTTTGTATGATTGTTTATTGTCATAGGTGTGCCGTTTCACATAATATCTTCTGGCCTCTGATTACCTTCACTAGAGTGGCGATGGTTTTATCGATATCGAAGAAAAAAATAAGCAAAAACAATATAAGTGAAAATTCAACTAAAGGGGCTCCAGATGTGAATTTCATCATATCCAACAATCACACCAGATTACCAATAGCTACTTACCGTAGGTATGAACAATATTTGTGTAATTCCAAAGCAGTTGACACACTCCCTTAACCCGCGCACTGCAGGGGGGGGGGGGGGGGTGATTTCCGCCCCCCCCCTCAGGTTTTTCAAAGATGACGAAAAAACGGCGGCGCGCAGCGCCGCCGGGTTTTCGCACACCTGTCAGGACATCAATTGCGCACACTTTGAGAAGAAAAAAATCACCTAGGGTCATCTCAGGTTAGGTCACCAGACCAGGTCAAGCGACCCCACCTCCAAACATGTTTGCAGTTGTGCCAAAGCCAGAGTTTTTCACTGATCAGTTTGAAACTTACAGGATGTCATGAGGGCGTACGTACTTACTATTCGTTTATCTCGGAATTTTGATATCGGTGACCTAAGGTCAGGCCAATTTCGTAACCTCCCCATAATAAGTCAATGGGGAAATATACAAATGCTAAGGATATGCATGATATTAGTCCAATTACTTCTGGATCATGTTATTATAGGATATTCTTGATGATCCAAGTGTAAGTTTTGTTCAGTGATCCCTATTGGGTCATTTAAGGTCATGCGAGGTCACCATCACTTTTTTGTCAATAACTCCCGACATAATGAAGATAGAGAAGTAAAACGGACATCAATGTGTTTGTCTCGTCAAGACACGTCTTCCCATATGCAACATGCCCTACTTGGGTCACCACTTGACCTTGACCTGAGGTCAAATTTTAAAGTTAACTTAACAAGGTCACCATGTATATCATTCAAAGCGCCTTGACAAGATAAACACAATGACGTAAACATTTTTTCGTTATCTTTATTACATAAAAAGTTAATAGCGAAACACGATTTAACAAAAAACGTCATTCTTTTCTTTTTTGACCTCTGGAGCCTCAAATGTTGACCTGAGATCAAATTTGAGGACACCTTAGCGATTGCGAATTTCACTGGCTGACGTTTGCTTTTCCGCTTGTTTCTAACTAGCATAGTTTCTGAGATATATGGTAATTTCTGGAGCGATGTCCTAAAACAGGAAAAAATGGAAAATTTGACCTTTGATGACCTCTGGTGACCTCAATTTTGACCTGACCTAAAACAATACTGAAATACGTTCGATAGAACATGTATCAAGCTATCAAATGCCGTTTTCCGCTTCTCGCTAAGTAGCGTAGTTTTCGAGATCTCAGGGGGGGGGGGGGGAAATGAACCCCCTGCAGTTCGTGTTCGGCGCAAAGCAGTGCGCGGGTTAAAGGGAGATAATCACCTTTTTTCCACAAAAATGGAGTAAGCACTTGCAATCGATAGACGAGCCCAAAATATGATGTAAATTCATTACATTTTGTATATAAACATTCCTACCGAAATATATTGTCGGTTTCCTACTGATAAGCGACCCACGCTTATATCGGTCGGTACTCAGCAAGTACTCGGTAACGAATTCAGTAAATTAGCCTCCCTTAGCATTGTTTAATTAGCATTGTTTTTTTAGCATTGTTTTAGCTTTAGCATTGTTGTTTTGTAAATTAACATTGTGGTGGTGTACCATGAAGGTATGCAATGTGTTTCCTGTACTCTATCTTTTGCGAATATGTGCCAACAATTTGTAGGAACAATCAACATTCATTTGAAAAAAGTGCATTGAAATCGGCAGTTTAGCTTGGCACTGGCAGGCCGGAGCCAAGCTAAACTACGGCGACCTATTTAGTGTCGGCGATTTGTTTAAAAGTGCCCATTCAACAACGTTGAACAGGTTGATGCAAAAGCGTTGGAAAGCGCAAAGATGTTGCGCTTTCCAATAGGGGAGGGAAAATACCGATCATTAATTTTCCCAAACTTCCAGCTTTGAATAAGGGAATAATTTTATATAATTCTTAAATTTAGATCACAACATTTTAATACCATAACGGTAGCAAATAAGTTGTTGCTAACCAAATAACAAGGTGATTATCTCCCTTTAACTACTTTTTTATTAAATGAGATACAATTTTGAAACGGAAAAAACTTGAAAAAACTTGCTGCGGGTGGTCACTTTTTGTGCCAGTTGACTACATAGACTACATACCCAAGTTGACTACATACCCAAGGGGGGGGGGGGGGCAATTGCCCTCCCCCGAAGGTCCGTACGTGCCCTCTGGTCGAAAAAATGAATGATTTTTTTTTAAAGAGTTTGTTTTGTGTGAAAACATGCCCTCTAACAATATGTATAGTGGGCGAAATCCGTTTTTTTTTGGTGGGGTACCTTATAGCCCCCTGATCAAAAATTGACCCCTCCTGGAGTGAATCCTGGGTACGCTACTGGTTGACAATAGCTTCAGCTAAATAACCCGCGCCCCGCTGGGGTATTCAGCCGAACACGTCCCGCGGGGGGGGGGGGGGCAGTATGCCTCCCTCGTTGTCTTCCGAACCAATAATCGCAGCGAGACGCGCAAGCCGGCAATCGAAAGCTCTCAATGAGACGCATGTAAGGCATACGCGAAATTTTCGCAACAAGGTCACATGTCAGGTCACGGTCAGGTTAAAATGTCAAAATCGAGGTATTTGGGTTGATGGGCCATACTTTCCATCCAAAGCCTTATATTGCGATTATTATCGCACAAAGTGCTCTCAAAGGTGTACTACATCTCCCGCATATACGAAAGTGAAATTGTAAGCAAAGGTCAAGATCAGGGTCAGGTCACAAAAGGTCACTATTGGCAAGAGGTCTACGAAAGCCATGCGACACTTGTTTTATGGGTCTTTACGCGTATAATTCGATAGTAAGACATTTTCACAACCTGACCTCATATAATGGCTCTCAAGTCAAGGTTAGGTCACAAGGTGAAAATGTTAAATTGATTAATCTAAGTAAAAAGGCATGCTTCTAGACCAGTTTTGTCCCATAAATACAGTGGTGTAATGTATTGGTTTGTATCTGGTCAATGAAAGCAAAAAAAACACAACTTAACCCGGCATTGACTGGGGTCTCAGCCGAACGCCATTGACGGGGGGGGGGGGGGGGCGTTAAACGCCCCCTGGTTATCTTCCGAACCAATGATCGCAGCGAGACGCGCAAGGCGGCAATCGAAAGTTCTCAATAAGATGAATTTAAAGGATACTCAAAAATGTCAAAGTGAGGTTAAATGTCGGGTCACGGTCAGGTTAAGGGTCAGAATCGACGTATTTGATCTTATGGGCCATATTTCCCATCCAAAGCCTTCGATTACGACCATGATCACCCAAAGTGGTGCCAAAGGTATGATACACATCCCGCATGACCTAAAAGTGAGATTGTTGGCCAAGATCAAGGTCAGATCAGGTCACAAAAGGTCACTATGCTTAAAATATCTACGAAATTCATGCAACACATGTTTTATGAGTTATTTTCCACGTAGATTCGATAGTGATAGTGATTTTACCACCTGACTTCATTTACGTGAAGTTAATGTCAAGTTCAGGTCAAGTTCAGGTCACTGAACTTGACCTGACCAGGTCACTGAACCGCCCCTCGGGTCGCTCCCCTGTTACTGCTGTGTTTTCGCGTGTAATTAAGCTTCGGCCAACTGGTGGTTTTGTCTCAGCTTAAGAAGTGGTGTTTTCGGACCGTTTGAAGTGATTTTTCGTGCCGTTTCGTAGTGATCATGGATATTTATACTCGTCCAGTATTTCCAATAGCCATAGTCATGACCCACGCTGGACTGTTTGGCACTCTACCGGTTTCCGAAGAGACCAACGCACCTATCAGCTCGCCGCCTCGACTTCTACCGCTCCACCACGCTCCACCGTCGTCGCCGACGCCCTGTCAGACCGAGCCGGGTCCCCGCCGGGCTCAGCCCCCATGGCCATCCATCACCCGCCCGCCGCCCAAGGGACGGACAGAGGCGGAGTAAGGCGACACTGCCGGGGGAGAAGAGCCGGTCGGATAGTCCAAGCGCGTCGACATCGGGCAAGAAACGCGGAACATCAGCGTCGCCAGGACTACGACCGAGCTTTAATCCCCCTGGCGGGCCCTGGACCCGCCCCTGGCACAGGGGAGAGTCCGCCGGCCCAAACCCGGGGCAGACCGGGCCTAGCAGCCGACGGCTGCCAGGGAGGCTCTGGGAGCGGGAGCTCCTGTCGTGTAGAGAGTCACCTGCCACGACCACCACTACCCATCCCGACACTGGTGACGAGCCGGTGGCTGGCCCCGGCGGCTGCCGAAGCCCAAGCCAGGCCTGACGCGCCGCGCTTCCTGGCCCGCCCCGCACGGCTGATGACTGAAGGGACCCGCGTTCCGCGATTCTACAACATTGGGCACGTCAACGCTCGTTCACTGGCGCCACGAATGGACGAGGTCAACATCCTACTTGACGAACACCGGCTGGACATTCTGTGCATATCGGAAACGTGGCTGCAAGCGGGCGTGTCAAACAGAGTACTGGTCTTCCCTGGGTACTGCATAGCCAGATGTGACCGCTCTGCTGAACCGCACACCCACAAGGCATTACGTGGCGGCGGCGTCGCCATCCTGACCCGTGACAACCTACGTGTCACGAAGCTGGACATCGGCGGCGCCGACGCCGCTGTCGAGTCACTCTGGATCTCTGTGACTGGCGCAGGTCGACGCTCTGTAGTCGTCGGCGCCCTCTACAGGCCACCCGGCGCGTCAGTCAGACGGGGTCTGGAGCTGATCGAGCAGCAACTTCAGGCAGCCATATCCACCAGCAAGCCAGTCGTCGCCATGGGCGACTACAACATCGACATGATGAACACCGAGAAGCCGGCATCCCGTGGACTACAGTCCATTATGAATGACCTGGGTCTGAGACAGCTGGTGATCAACCCACCCACATCCACCCCACACCAACGCTGCTAGATCTGTGTTTAACTAACTTGACTGATGTCCCAACATCGTCCTTAGTTCTCCCCGACGCCATCGCCGATCACCAGCCTATCCTGCTTCGGACACAGCTCAGTCGGCAGCGCCCCACGCGCCCAGCTCCTGTCACTTCACGGGCCTGGAGCCGCGTCGATTGGGACGCTATGTGCCTGACCCTGCTAATGGCCGACTGGGGACGGCTCCACGCCGCTGCGACTGCAGATGAAAAGCTCACCGCCTTCATGGCGGTTTGGAATGCTGCCGTCAACGGTCACTGCCCTCAGATCACGGTGACCCGACGACGCCCCGACTGTCCATGGCTTCGCAACAACCCGGAGGTTGCGGCGGCGATGGAGGACAGGGACGCCGCCCGAAAGGCATGGACCGAGAGCAGGACACCAGAGGCACGACTCAGGCATCAGCAGAATCGCAACAGGCTGAAGAGCGTCATCATCCGCGCCAAACGGCAGTACCTGTGCGATTCCCTGACGACCGATCGACGCCAGTTCTGGAGCCGCATCAAAGCCTTCGCGTTCCGGCCGCCAGGTGGAGCCTCATCGGGAGCCGACGACGCCGCTGATCGCGCGGACGTATTCAACACGCACTTCGCGTCCGTCGGCTCGCGCATAGCAGCAGAGGTCGTCCGCGACGGTGGCGCCACCACCGGGCCCCGGCCGCCCCGAGTCTGGGCATCTGCCCTGACGCTGCGCCCTGCCATCCTCCCCGAGTTATGGAATGCCATAGGTCGGATGAGTGGTTCCAAGGCGGTTGGTGTAGATGATGTGCCTCTGTTCGCAGTCAAGAAGTGTTTCCCCGTGATAGGTCCTCACTTACTCCATCTGATAAACTACTCCATAGTCACTGAGGTGTTCCCCACTGCATGGAAAATCGCGCGTGTTGTCCCCATTTACAAGTCCGGCGACCGAGCCAATGTTAACAATTTTCGGCCAATCTCGATTCTGTCAGCTCTGTCGAAAATTGCTGAAAAGGTTGTATCGCTCCAACTCGTACCATACCTGCTCGATAACCACGTGCTCTCTCCTATGCAGTATGCATACCGGCCCAACCACTGTACAGAGGACGCCGTGCTCGACGTTGTCGAATGGATCAGTCAGACCATCGACAGAGGCCACGTCGCGTCGCTAACAACAATTGACCTCAGTAAAGCGTTCGACAGCGTCGATCATGGCGTCCTCCTCACAAAACTTGGATGGTGTGGTATCCAGTCGACAGGCTGGTTCCAGAGTTACCTCAGCGAGCGGAGGCAGACTGTGACAGGCGGCTCCTCCATTCTTCCGCTCACCCACGGAGTGGCCCAGGGCTCCATCGTCGGACCCATCCTCTTCCTCATATTCATCAACGATCTGTCCTCCTTCCTCCTCCACGGCCGTCTCCTATCCTATGCTGATGATACCCAACTCCTGGACCACTCCCTCCCTGACCCCAACGGCCTATCCGACCTCAAGACGCGGGTCGAGGAGTCTATCCAATGCCTTCAAAACTGGTTCCAAGCTAACAGCCTAAAAATGAATCCGGACAAGACTGACTTTGCTCTCATTGGTACAAAATCCTCCCTCAAAATGGCGAAACATGTCAGCATCAACGTCTCTGGCTCGACCGTCACCCCATCCCCTACCATCAAAGTGTTGGGAGTCCTCCTCGACCAGCACCTCAACTGGGATCCTCATGTATCCATGGTGGTACGGAGGTGCAATGCAATCACCGCATCTCTGTATAAAATCCGCCATCACCTCACTCCTGACGTCCTTAAACTCCTCGTCCAAACACACGTTTTTCCTCATATCCTTTACTGCCTGTCCGCCTGGGGAGGGGCTGCCCAGTGCCGTCTGCATCGCGTTCAGAAGTCCCTGAACTTTGCCGCTCGGCTCGTCACCGGCGTGCGACGTAGAGAACACATCTCGCCAGCTCTCACGTCTCTCGGGTGGGAGAGAGTAGAGGTACTGGTCGTCCGACACGACTGTACCAACGTCCACAAAGCCCTGACCAGTCGACAGTGCCCTAAGGCGCTGCGAAACATGTTCGCCAAGCAGGCTGACGTTTCGGTCAGGAGCACAAGGGCTGCCGACGCCGGAGACCTTCATCTTCCGAAATGTAGAATGGCTCAGACCCAGAAGGGTTTCTCGTACCGAGCAGTCGGCACGTGGAATGCGCTGCCATCAGCCGTGAAAGCTGCTCCGTCCAGGTGCGAATTTGTAGCCGCATTGGCAATAACCGAATGAGTGACGTGAGCGAGTGCCTCCAAATAGTGCCTATGCAAACTGTATTGCGTCGTGTAAAACAATAAAAACAAATGTCCCTTACCACATGTACTGTACAGGAGCCGTAATAGCCACGGTTGTGGATGGTTTTCCTAAATAAATGGACAATGACAATGACTGAAGGTCAACATTTTTAATTGATAAATCTGAATAAAAAAAGACATGTTTTCTAGAACCAGTTTTTTATCTCCGAAATACAGTGGTTGCAAATTTATTTGTCTGTATCTGGTCAAAAAAGGCAAACAAAAGAGGATATGACGTCATGAGTTTACCCATACTGGCAGATGCCCATACGTCAGTCAAAAAAAGGGTGATATCAATCTGAAATTTTGTATGGCAGTTTTCACATTTGTGGTTCTCTGACATATATTCCGGCTTTTCTAAATGTCCTTAGAAAAAAAACGATTTTGTGGGGATTTTTCCACCAAAAAAAAGTTTTGTTTTGAGTTTTTGGGGTCAAAATACAAACATTATCAAACTTCCGAGAATAGGCAAGTTTTGTAGCCCTTGCAATTTGGCCATCATTTGGCGTTTCTTCGATTGCATTTTGCTTTTAAATATGGCATTTCTACGGCCTGGCAAAGTTTTAGCTAATTTTGGTGTAAAACTCGTGTGTAGTGGGTCACTATAATTCGATATAACTCGAAAACATTCGACGAAATTTCTCTTTTCACAGAAAGACGTAAACGTGAGTTTAGATAAGGGTACCCGAAGGTTTCACGTTTGATAACGGTATTCGTTTTTGAGCGATTTACGTAAATTTCAACTGGGGGGGGGGGGGGGGGGGGCGGGGCGTTAAGACCCCCCCCGCCAGGCATGGGAGGGTTTGTATAGGTAGCATGGTGGGTCGGTGTAGGTGGTGACATGGGTTGGGACTGGATTTTTTTGTTTTGGGTGGAGGGGTTTTGTGGTGGGGTAGGATGGGCTGGGGGAAATAGATTGTTGTGTGTGTGTGTGGTGTGGAGTGTGTGTGGTCGTGTCGTGTGTCTGTGTTAGTGGTGTGTGTGGTCTAGAGTAGTAGATGAGTAGTAGTGTGAGTTAGATGTGATAGTAGTAGTAGTGAGTAGTAGTAGATATAGATAGTGTGTATAGTAAGTAGTATAGTAGTGAGTAGAGTAGTAGTTAGATAGTAGTGTAGTGAGTTAGTTATATAGTTATATTATATATAGTAGTATTAGATAGATATAGTGAGTAGTGAGAGTGTGTAGTGTAGTGTAGTAGTGTTGTGTGTGTGTGTGTTGTGTGTGGTGTGTGTAGTATGGTAGTAGTGTAGTGAGTAGTAGTAGTGTATGGTATATGAGTATAGTATGTATGATATTATGGATATAGTATGATATAGGTATGTATATATGTATGTATGTATGTATGATATAGTATGTATGATAAGTATGTATGTACTTAATGTATGATATATATAGTAATGTATGTAAGTATGTATGTAATGTACTTGTATGGTATTGGTATGTATGTATTGGTGATGTATGTATGTATGTATTATGTCATGTACTGTAATGTACTGTACATGGGTATGTATGTATGGTATGTATGTATGTATGTATGTTATGTATGGTATGTTATGTTATGTATGGCTATGACATGTATGTATGTATGTACTAGTAATGTTATGTATGTATGTATGTCATATGTATGTATGTATGGTAATGTATGTATGATAATTGTATGGGTATATGTACTGTATACTGTCATGATATGTATGTAAGATGGGTAATGTAATGTATGTATGTATGTATGTATGTATGTATGGTATGTATGTATGTATGGTATGTATGGGTAATGTATGGTATGTATGGTATGTATGTATGTATGTATATGGTACTGTATGGTATAGTACTGATATATACAGTACAGACATACTTATAGTATGTACAGTACTAGATATGTACTGTATGTATCATGTAATGTATGTATACATACTTACTGTACATGAATGTATGTATGTATGTCATATCATTATGTACTGGTATGTTATGTATGTAGTATGTATGTTATGGTATGTATGATATAGTAATGTGATACTACAGTATCGTCATGACATCATAAAGCTATGGTATGTTATGTATGGTATGGTATTGTATGTATGTATGTTATGACTAGTATGAGTACTGTACATGTCATGATATAAGTATACGATGTATGGTATGTATGTATGTATGGTAAT
>JAXIVJ010008206.1:55000-56672 GCA_036785665.1 Chirona hameri
ACGCACGCACGCCACGCACGCACGACACGCACGCACGCACGCACGCACGCACCCACGCACGCCACGCACGCACGCACGCACGCACGCACGCAACGCACCGCACGCACGCACGCACGCACGCACCGCACGCAACGCACGCACGCACGCACGCACGCACCGCACGCAAACGCACGCACGCACGCGCACGCACGCACGCAACGCCACGCACGACGCACGCACGCACGCACGCACGCAACGCACGCACGCAACGCACGCAACGCACGCACGCACGCACGCACGCAACGCACGCACGCACGCACGCCCACGCACGCACGCACGCACGCCACGCACGGCAACGCACGCACGCACGCCGCACGCACGCCCACGCACGCACGGCACGCACGCACGCACGCACGCACGCAACGCACGGCACGCAACGCACGCAACGCACGCACGCACGCCACGCACGGCACGCACGCAACGCACGCACGGCACGCACGCACGCAAACGCACGCACGCCGCACGCACGCACGGCACGGCACGCACCACGCAACGCACGCACGCACGCCAACGCACGCACGGCACGCACGCACCGCACGCACGCACGCACGCACGCACGCACGCACGCACGCACGCACGCACGCACGCACGCACGCCACGCACCGCACGCACGCACGCACGCACGCACGCACGCACGCCACGCCACGCACGCACGCACGCAGCACGCACGCACGCACCGCAACGCCACGCACGCAACGCACGCACGCACGCAACGGCACGCACGCACGCACGCACGCCACGCACGCACGCACGCACGCCACGCACGCAACGCACGCACGCCGACGCAAACGCACGCCACGCACGCACGCACCGCAACGCACGCACGCACGCACGCACCACGCACGCACGCACGCACGCACGCACGCACGCACGCACGCACGCACGCACGCCACGCACGCACGCCAACGCACGCACGCACGCAACGCACGCACGCACGCACGCACGCAACGCACGCACGCACGCACGCACGCACCACGCACCGCACGCAACGCACGACGCACGCACGCAACGCAACGCACGCCACGCACGCACCCGCACGCACGCAACGCCCACGCAACGCCACCACGCCGCACGCACGCACGCACGCCACGCAACGCACACGCACGCCACGCACCGCACGCACGCACGCACGCACGCACCGCACGCACGCACGCACGCACGCACGCACGCACGCACGCACGCACGCAACGCAACGGCACGCACGCACGCACGCACGCACGCACGCACGGCACGCACGCAACCGGCACGCGCACGCCACGCACGCACGCAACGCACGCACGCAACGCACGCACGCCAACGCCACGCACGCCAACGCAGCACGCAACGCACCGCACGGCACGCACGCACGCCCACGCACGCACGCACGCACGCCACGCACGCACGCACGCCAACGCCACGCACGCACGCACGCACGCACGGCACGCACGGCCACGCCACACGCAACGCAACGCACACGCACCGCAACGCACGCACGCACGGCCCAACGCACGCACGCACGCCACCGCACGGCACGCACGCACCGCAACGCCACGCAACGCCACGCACGCACGCCACGCAACGCACGCAACGCACGGCCGCACGGCAACGCACGCACGCACGCACGCACGCACGCACGCAACCGCACGCACGCCGA